>LBNU01007683.1:5379-81681 GCA_014162995.1 Artemisia annua
TTTTTTTTTAAAATTTCCGCCCAGAAAGAATCATATATGATTCGTAAAAATCATATATGATTCGTAAAACGCCATATATGATTCGATTCTTACGAATCAGAATCATATATGATTCGATTCTTACGAATCAGAATCATATATGATTCGTAAAAATCATATATGATTTGTTAAAATCGAATCATATATGATTCTTACGAATCATATATGATTTTTCTGGGCGAAAAAAATAAAGTTCATCAAAAAAAAGTTCGTCGAAAGTATATAACAATGCATGTTTATAGAAAGATAATTTAATTCTCGTCGCGATGGTATTTTTTTTGTAGCTTGACGATTTACGGTTTGCGAAATATTTAAGTTTTAAAAAAATGGTGAAAGTTTATTTTTTATTTTGATAAAAAAAAATGAGTGGTTAAAATTGCTTGATGGCGGGTTCTATGGTAAAAGTTGGATCTATACTTTTGTGGAAGATACAGCTATCCCGTAATTTCCTAGAAACTTTATAATTGCGAACCACAATTTGATATCCATCACACAGTTTTTCTCACTAATCAATATATACGTATGTTTCGCAATCACAAGTTGATGACCTTTATGATAGTGGTCATATATAAATTTTGGAGCACTGAACATTTATAAATATGTTCACATATTGAAAATATCATCCAAACTCTAGTTTGAGCTACTTCATATCTATTTCTGTTCAAACTAAAGAAAATAAAATTGCCATGTCCTTTCCTACAAACCAAGAAGAGGTTGAATCCTCCGTATCCTTAGAGTCACCACAACCGTGTCGTAAGCTTACTTTTTCCGATATTCAGCTAGCAACGCAAAATTTTGATGAATCATTAGTAATAGGCCGTGGAGGTTTTGGCAAAGTTTACAAAGGAACCATCCCTAATGGGAAAAGTCATTTGATTGTTGCCATTAAACGACTAGATTCAACTTCTAATCAGGGAGCACTTGAGTTTTGGGCTGAAGTTAAGATGCTTTCTAATCTAAGGCATTGTCACTTGGTATCTTTGATTGGTTATTGTGATGATGGGCAAGAGATGATCCTGGTTTACGCAGTGGCGGATACAGGATTTTGTACCATGTGTGTCACAATTTTTGGCTCGCTTCACTTTGCAAATTGCTTTATTTTAGTTGTCCATTGATTATGGTAGAACTAGTTGTTTTTTACGGTTTGAGTTCTTGGATATGGGTATTGTAAACACAATATACGAATACAATAAAGTATTTTTTAATTAGGTAAAATTAGATGTTTATGTTATTTTTATATTTTTCTAAATACAAGTAATACAAAATATATGAAAAAGTATAATCTACGACTAGAAGAATAGAAGTAGCTAATTGAGATGATAAATTGATAATTAGTTTACTTTGCAATCTTTCACTTTAATAAGTTTATAGTACTTTTCTAACAAAATATATGATTAAAGAAATCCAAATTACCTTATGCCCTATTGCCCTACATTAATTAAAGGACAAATAAAGTAGCTAGCAAGTACATATTTATTCAATATTACTGTTTATCATCTTGTACCTAGTTATCTTCACGAACAAAACTCATCTTGTACATCGGCATCTTCTTTCAATCTTCAAGAACATAAAATCAAAACATGCTTCACCCTTATTTTTGTACATTTATGTGCATTTCTACTCTAAACTATGTGTAGCACTTTCAAATAACCAAAAAATTTCAAAGGAAAATTACACATCGTCGGCTTTAGTCGTATGTGGCACGTGCCACAGGTGGATCACACATGGATCCACCCCTGGGTTTACGAATATATGTCCTATGGAACCCTTGAAGATCATCTTCACAAATCTCAAACTTTTCTACCTTGGGTGCGAAGACTCACTATATGCATAGGGGCCGCTCGTGGGTTAAACTATCTTCACACTGGTACTGGTATTAAGCATGGAGTTGTACACCGTGATGTGAAGAGCTCGAATATATTGTTACATAACAGTTGGGAAGCTAAGATATCAGACTTCGGATTGTCCAAAATATGTCCAAAAAATCAGCAGTCCACTTATGTCAAAACTATGGTAAAGGGAACATTTGGATATCTTGATCCCGATTACTTTTACACGGGTAAGCTGTCCAGAAAATCTGATGTGTATGCATTCGGGGTGGTATTGTTTGAAGCCTTGTGCGGAAAACGAGCTGTAGATGGAAGTCTTGATGGGGAACAATGGGGTCTGGCAATATGGGCTCAAGACTCCATTAAAGAAGGCAGGCTAAAGCGAATTGTTGATAATCATATAAAGGGGGAAATATCCCCTAAATGTTTAAAGATGTTTGCCCAGTTAGCGAAACGTTGCTTGCATAAGCATCTAAGGCAGCGACCTACAATGGCTGAGATTGTAGTTGGTCTTGAATCTGTCTTGGCGATACAAGAGAAAGCAAATAATATGCCTGGGGGCATTACTATATTTGGTAGAAAGGCTCCGGTGGTTCTATTACCATCAAATAGCAAGAACTCAGGTATCTCTTCCTCTTCCTGTCCACTTAGTCACTTACATAACGTTTTGCTTTTGTAGTACATGCAGAGTATTAATTAGCAAAAGAAATGCAATAATGTTTCCTTCATTTAGCAGAAATTGAACTATTGCTCCAATTGTGTTCGGTACTTGGGTTATACAATCTTCAATTCATACTTTGACATAGTATTTAATGGGTCTCTTATCTAAGAATTGGTAATTTCTTGAATTTGTAGTTAGTGGTAACCAGGGCCGTCCCATGAATTGATGAAATTTTTGAGGGCCCTGTGCGAAATTATATAATGAGGCTTTTTGATAAGCAATGTTATATATAAAATGTCATTATTTATAAGATATAATGCAATTAGTTATCAAAACGTTCTAACATATTACCCATTTAAGATATTTTACCATCTAAATACTCTTTTCTTTGTTAAAAATATGTCGACACATGCATATAGTTATTAACGGGACAAATTTTGGGGCCCCTTAAAATTTTGGGGCCCTGAGCGGTCGCTCACCTTGCACACCCTCAAAGCCGGCCCTGGTGGTAACAATTTGAACTCCATGGAATTATACTTTGAGACTATTGGGCATGAAAATCAAACGTTGCATCGGTTTGATTATGAGACTTTGAGTGTCGCAACTGGAAACTTCTCGGACCAGAACAAAATTTCGCAACTCGCATCTGATTCGCTGTACAAGGTATCAATATATAGTCACATGTCTTATTAGAGGGGAAGGTGCAATTCATCATATGGTGTTCGCCGTTCATACGTGGCATCATTTTTGCCTCTTCATGCCTAGCCACTACACCGCCCCCCTCCCCCCTCTTCACATCTCTTCATTTGATCATTCTTCGTCTGCACGGCGAAGCAAGCATCTGACATCTTTGTACTTTTTTTATTTATTTTTTTTTGAGTGTAAAATAAAATATAGTGTAAGTGGTGGCCCCGAATGAATAAGTTGAGGTTAGTTGTTAGTGAAGGGGGTTAGTTGTGAAAAAGATGTAAGGTGATGTGGCACCCGTGGGGCCCAAATGAAGAGCTCAACCTCTTCACTACACCTTCCCCTCTAAATATTACTCAAAAAAGAATCACAAAAATCGCTTAACAATTCATTAAAAAACACACAATCAACACATATAGAGAACCTACTGTATAATTAACCAAAATGAAGATAGAAATTCATTAAACAACAAAACCCANCTCCAATTGTGTTCGGTACTTGGGTTATACAATCTTCAATTCATACTTTGACATACTATTTAATGGGTCTCTTATCTAATAATTGGTACTTGGTTGAATTTGTAGTTAGTGGTAACAATTTGAACTCCATGGAATTATACTTTGAGACTATTGGGCATGAAAATCAAAGATTGCATCAGTTTGATTATGAGACTTTGAGTGTCGCAACTGGAAACTTCTCGGACCAGAACAAAATTTCGCAACTCGCATCTGATTCACTGTACAAGGTATCAATATATAGTCACATGTCTGATTACATGTTTTACATGGTTTTGCTTTATTTGGTAGAAGCGCCAACTTGCTTTATCGTTTCAGGGAAAGCTACATAATGGAAAAGATATAGTAATTGTTGGACCTTCTTTGGGTAGCAGATATAAAGAACATTATATGAATGAAGCATCAATACTGGTAAAGCTTGAACATGAGAATTTGGCCAAGTTGCTTGGGTATTGCATTGAGGGAACAAGTCTGCTCCTTGTCTATGAGTTCCAACTGTATACAAGCCTTGATACTTTGTTATTTGGTATGAATTTTCATTAATTATTAAAATTTACATGTCATGCTTGAGATCACTGTATGGTTCCGAGAAAGCTTAATGCAAATCTTGAGAAGAGTTGAATAGCAAGCAAGAAGTGTTGTTAATTAACCTTCTTTTTATCACATTTTTATTCTAAGATTGTGGCTTGTTAACATTCTCTTAATATTGACCTTGACAAAATATTCGTTGTGTTCTGTATTTGTAGATCCGGCGTGTACTCTTTTGAACATGGACAAAAGGTATAAAATATTACTAGGTGTTGCTAAGGCACTTCTTTACCTTCACAAAGATGCTCCCATTCGGGTGATACATTGTGATGTATGGTCTGGAAATATTCTTTTAGATGAAAGTTTACACCCCATACTGTCAAATTTTGGGACTGCAAGATGCTTAGCAAGTGACGATAGTAATTGTTACATGCCTATGACTCGCGGGACCTGGTAGGTATACATCCATTTTATTAATGAACATCCATTTTTTCTATATCATGCTCATTTTTAAGTTCTTAACCATGCTCATGAAGTTGAATGGTTTTCACAGTGGCTTTTGAAAGCTGGATGGTTACTTTAATACTCCCTCCGTCCCATTTTATAAGTCCATGTTTGAAAAATCAAAGTCTTTTTTCTCAGAGTTTGACTGTAATTATTTTTTTTCGTGTTATATAATACTTAATGAAAAGTATACCAATGAAAATACATTTAAAACACAAATAAATTTATATATTTTGTATCAAGTATTATATAACACGAAAAAAAATAATTATGGTCAAACTTTGAAGAAAAAGACTTTGACTTTTCAAACATGGACTTATAAAATGGGACGGAGGGAGTATTAAGTAAATGGTTTTCAAAGTCTAATGACAATATTAGAAAACTAAGTTAAACTGCTTTTCTGTAATTTCAATTTGCCAAATAGAAATTTTGCGTTAATTTTGGGCATCAAGATGGTAAGTTATTGCATAATTGCATAATACAGAACTAATTATGAAGTTACCATCTATTCTGTATTGGAATTCACTTAACTAGTTTTGTCATAATTCTTTAGAAGGAAAACCACATTTTATATATAAATTTCAATGTATATGTATGGTTACTTATGTCCCTCTTACATAAACTTATGACCATGTGCACGTGTGACAGGGGATACACTGCACCAGAGTGTTTGTCAGGTTATTTCTCAACTGAGGCTGATGTGTACAGCTTTGGTGTATCGTGCTTGGAAACCATGACTGGGCGAAGAGCAAACATGCAACCGCTCGAAACCAACCAGAGACTTGAAGAATATGTAAGTGTAACTTTGGATTATCACCTAAGGCCCTTTGGTCTAGTGGTATGTGAGTTGCCCATTAAATCTAGAGGTTGTGGGTTCAAGCGTTGGAGGCATTTGCGAGATAAGTGGTATAGAGTNGATTACTATATATTCATATACTTGTCATTTTTTTGAACATGCAGCAGATACTATTATAGATTTTTGCTTGTTAAAATCTGCATTAGAAAAGAAAAGAAAATCATTCCTGCAATCCTACTGTAATAAATGGACTAGAAATTGCATGTGTTACTGACTTGTTATAAAGTATAGTTACTAACACGTTTGATTGTTGCAGGTTTACACAAATTGGTTGAGAGGAACGCATTTAAATGTAATTGATCCAAAAATGGATGTAGATTTAAGTTTGATGAAAAGACTTGTCGAGATTGGATTGTTATGTACCCATTATCGTCCAAACCACAGACCGACGATGGAGGAAGTTGTTGACATGCTGCATACTGGCACCTCATCTTTTTTGTCGAAAATGATAAGAGCATACAATATACAAGCGCCGAAAAGTCCAGAGACATTTGAAAAGTTGATGGACCAAACAGGGGGCATTAGACTATTGTATAATTTTTTTGAGTTTGAAGACGGAGTATCGTCATATAACCCATATTATATTGTTGATGATGATTATGATGCTAATGCTAGTGCAGTTGTAGACTTTATATCAGAGTTATGCCCGAGATAGTGCATTAGAGTTGATAATGTATTCTAGTTGTTTCGTACTATCTTTAGAGCTGTATGCACAAAATCTTCTCCTTGCATCGACATACGTTCCACAAGTATAATGGGGCATCTTGAAATAAAATTGCCAATCATACACTCCTCAAAGTGGTTGTTATTTAAGTAATTTTATTTTAATTTTCTAATGTATATAGAAGGATACATTGCATTTAATATAAAAGAATGTATTTCGTCCAACGTGCATGTTTGTATTTGTACGTCTTCTTTGTTAATTTGCATATTCGAATATGGCTAGCCTAATACATGCATATGTGTCTTTAGTTTGGTGTGTTGGTTTGAAAACAGTAAGTTGGTGTAAAGTATTGGATAGAGAGACAGGGGACGAAATTGATAAAAACCGATGAGTGCCTTGAACACGATTTTTTTTTTTTTTTTTTTTTTTTTTTTTTTTTTTTTTAAATGGTTACATCGTACCCGATTTGCATCATAATCAGCGTGGGCTTGTATTTTCCTGAAGTTTCAAAAAAATAGATGCACCTTCTACATTTCAAATCAAACCAATACTTTATAAACGCATAATGATACCAGCTTTCTCCTATGTTGCACGGAAATGCCGTCGGGGTGCCGTATCCCGTACCGGAAACGTTTCGGAAACGGGAAACGGCTAGAAACGCCTGGAAACACGCCGGAGACGTTTTCGGAAAAAAGGATACGTTTCATGTTGACTGAAAACGCAAGGTGTTGAGCAGGAAACGTTTGGGAAATGTTTCTGGGACTTTTAAACACGTTTCTGGGCCTAAGATTTTTCCAACTAAACAAAATAATCAAAAGCAAAATTTGGAACCACATAAAAGAAGAAGTTGTACATAGTCAATTTAAGGAAGAAGAAGATACAGTGAAATGAAGAGATGAATGGATAGAGATATAATAGTCAAAAGTTACATGTCCCAAAGCATCATATTAAATTTATTGCTAATATAAATAATATTTTTAATTTAAATGTACCAATTTACATGTGCATCTATTTTGTGTTGTTTATACAATAGTTTGTGTTTATTTATGTTATTTAAATGATCTGATAATCTTTTTTGTAACTATTGTTTAGAAAAAAAGAGTTTATAATGGTGTTGTAACTATTTTTTTAATCTGATTTTTATTTTTATTAATAATTATATATAAAATTATATAAAATACACAAACGTTTCTGGCCGTACCCGTTTCTTGAGTTTTGGGACATTGGCGTTTCTAAGTACCCGTTTCCGTCCCCGTCCCCGTTTCCGTATCCGTCCCCGTGCAACATAGGCTTTCTCTACAACCTATAACATACTTATTAGGGTTATCATAAAACAAAATCCTATACACTTTCTCCAAAATTGCGCTCAAGTCCTTGAAGGATTTCCATGGCAGATTCTGTCATTCAAATATGGAAATGGAAGAAATAAAGCAAATTAACATTAAGGTCATATATTAAGAGTAAAATACACCGTTCATCCTTGAACTTGTATCAAAAGTATGCGCCGAGTCCCCAAATAAATTAAATACGTCTTAGGTCCCTACTGTTCTTGTTTTGCATCTTTTGAGGTCCCTTGACTACCTGCCGTCAGTCAACATCCGTTAAATCCCTCATGTGCCTTGTACATGAAGATATTTTGGTCATGTCATCGAGGTATGTTAATTATTTAATTATTTTGGTACAACCTTAAAGACAAAAAGTTTATTTTACTCGTAAATTAACACCATCACCTCATCCACCCTCTTTCATCTTCATTTTCTACAACCATCCACCACCACCCACCACCATTACAACCATCCACCACCCATCCCAAACAAACTAATTAACCCAAAACACAAATTACCCCTTTTGATTTTGAGCAAATTCTTAAAATAGACCGGCCTCTCAAAGTGTATACCCTTTCTAGACCAAAAAAACTTGACTTCTCAAAATGCCCCAGGAGACCCGAGAGACTTGTCATGTAGCTTTAAAACTTGCCAAGTGTCCCTCTTTTGTACTTTGGGAGACTTGTTTTTGTAAGAAATGTGTAAGACACTTTATGCACTTTTTCAGTCATATTTTTAGGAGACCTCGTCTGTACTTTGGGAGACTCTTTAATTTTTGTCTTTTTCCTAAATTTAGTCAAACAAGATAAATAGTATTTTAATCAAAAACTTTAGGAGACTTACGTCTCCTGTACTTTAGGAGACCTATTGGTACAACTTTTTAGTACACTTTTATTTTTTTTATTGCATGCTTATATGTGCCACTTTAGGAGACTTACATCCATTTACTTTAGGATACTTTATTACTTTATGTGTCCTTTTAATTCTTTTACTATATTCGATAAAATTTGATCAAAAGAGAAATGTAAGGAACTTAATAGCATATTACTACTTGATAGAAAAATCCAATATAATGTGTACGTCTTTCTTGTTGCTATGAACAACAGTAATAGTGGGGCTGATTGTTTCTACAACAACCTCTGTTGTCTTTAATATTTCTTGCTAACAAATTGGTGCTATGCTTCTCGATGCAGGAATCTATCTCTTTATGGATCTTCCAGGAGCTGCTTGCGTGACTATGTTTTTACTTTTTAGTCTGTTTTGAAGAGTAATGCATCTTCTTTACTTTAAGTTTTTGGATGAATTATTTGTTTTAACCTTTTTTGGGACATATTAATATTCAATTGGTTCTATTTTAAGAAACATTGTTTTGAATCTATTTGTTTATGGATAAATTTGTTGGTTCTAGTGTCTCGCAATGATGTGTGGTATGACAACAAAACAATGACCTTTATACTAAGGTTAATGCTTAGAAATGTTATTCGCTTTTTTACTTACGACGATGATTGGAGACACCGAGAAAAGTGATTCTGCTCGGGTATTTATCTTGTTCAGCTAGATAAAATATATATGGAGTATATTGGTTTTGTCTCTCTTAGTTTGATTTAGTTTCCTATACTAGAGTTAGTTATCTTATTTATCAAAGGGTGAAATCTCTCGTTTATTCATTCGATCAATCAATAATATAACTCTTTAATATTTTACGGAGCATAACTCTTGTCTAGTAATTCAATTCAAGTCAAATTATTGGCTTAATGACCACAACATTGTTGTCCCAAACTCTCATACTAGATCGATAAGCATGCAATAAAAAAAATAAAACATGTTTCCTAATGTGTCCTTCTAATGCCATATATGCTGTTGAACATAACTACTGAAAGATCAAACATGTTTCCTAATGTTATTAAAAATTAAAAGTAATCGAAAAATTCTATTAACATACCCTTAAATATGACATTATTGTTTTAGATGGACAGGGTTTTAGATGGTGATTGCTCTAGAGGATGAGACTGTTTGGAGAAGATGTGTTTTGATTTTGGGGATGAACAGTCATCATGTGTGTGTGTTTGGATTATCGAATATAGTAAAAGAATTAAAAGGACACATAAAGTAATAAAGTATCCTAAAGTAAATGGATGTAAGTCTCCTAAAGTGGCACATATAAGCATGCAATAAAAAAAATAAAAGTGTACCAAAAAGTTGTACCAATAGGTCTCCTAAAGTACAGGAGACGTAAGTCTCCTAAAGTTTTTGATTAAAATACTATTTATCTTGTTTGACTAAATTTAGGAAAAAGACAAAAATTAAAGAGTCTCCCAAAGTACAGACGAGGTCTCCTAAAAACATGACTGAAAAAGTGCATAAAGTGTCTTACACATTTCTTACAAAAACAAGTCTCCCAAAGTACAAAAGAGGGACACTTGACAATTTTTAAAGCTACATGACAAGTCTCCCGGGTCTCCTGGGGCATTTTGAGAAGTCAAGTATTTTTGGTCTAGAAAAGGTATACACTTTGGGAGACCAGTCTATTTTAAGAATTTGCTCTCGATAAAATATATGTTTCTTCAGCAGTCAGTTAAGATTTATGTTACTTTAATCATTATGACATGTTTAGGTTTTCCAAGTGGTGGAGTCTTGAACGATGTTTAATTGTCATGGAAACTGTAGAAATGCAAAGAAGTCTATCAAGCATCTAATAAGACTATCTTTATTAACAAAATTCCTGAGCCATGAGCACACAAAACATCTAATAGTTCTCATATATTTGGCACCCTTTGGTAGTTCCTAAAAATTTTAGTCCAACATTAACATCGCTAGGAAGTACAAATGAGAGTATGTTTTAACGAGAGTATATTTTACACCCATTAGATGGGCTCGCACGACCTTACTTGAACAGGGTCTGTTCTATAGGACGGCTCGTACCTCTGTATTCTTGATTCCTCTAGAGACAGAAACCCATGTCCGTTTGATGCATTAAGACGATGTAGCCAGAGCGTGATTAACCAAGCTACATGGTCTCTGCCATGGCTCAATAGAGAATCGTTGCTGGTTCCATCTTATGGTTCTTGGCATGGCTACATGGTTGTCTGACAGACAATTTATTCTTTTTCTGCTTCAATCTGCCTTTTGACATTTGAGTAATACACAATACAGATGATATCATTTAAATCGTACGTGCAGTAAAAAGTTAGCAACTTAAACAACTACTTTTGTGTACAAATGTTAGTGACCAGAAGATGGTGCATTTAGGCACTATTCTTAACTGACCATTTAACTTTGGTACTGGGCTCCGACACTTGGAATCAAACTGTACCAAGACTAAACAACTTGTTCTTGCACCTGATGACTTGAAGTTAAACCTTTACTCGAACTAAAACCTGCAAGCATGGTCACAATTACTTAACATGATCAGATAAAAGCACGTCACACCATCTTCCAATATGCCTATAAAATAACTAAACCCCTAATGTACCTTGGAAAATAATGACAATAAGAAATAGAACCGTGATGAGCATAGCAAAGATACTAATGCTTGATGATGACGAGGATGATGATTGTGATGATGGTGATCTAACTGCTCTCATTTTCTTCAAAGATTTCATCCGTTCAATCCTTGCACGTTTTTTCATAACTAGCTCAGATATCTCCTTAACTAGCCGCATATCATTTGTACTGAGTGATTGGCCTTTTCGTGGTCGAGGTGGTTTTGGAGCCTTCTTTGAGTTTCTTGTTTTGTGCTTTTCTTTCAATTGTAATTTGCCAATAAGAGGCACATGTTCCCTTTTTTCTGCTTCAGATTTATTGTTAATAGATGCTTCTATATCGTTATACTCGTCATCACTAATTGTCACCGAATTCCTGTTGAATTTACTACTATCTTCACCATCATCCGAACCTTTACAACTTAAGGCCCCAACTAGCGTTCTAAGCACATTTTTGCTTCTTTTGTTATTTGTCACATGCTCATTTATCGGGTCGTCTTTGCATTCACTTCCGGTACTCTCGATGTCACCAATGGGGTCGCTCTCATTTACCATTTTATTATGGTTTCGTAACTTTCGATACTATCAAGAATTCTGGCACTCGTATTAACCCTCCGGATTCTCTTTAGTTTCTGCACAAAATCATGTTAAACACCATCATTCAGTTTTCACAGATTGAAATCATGTGTATATTGTCAAAGAGTACATAGTATTTTAAAATAATAAGNCGTGATTAACCAAGCTACATGGTCCTGCCATGGCTCAATAGAGAATCGTTGCTGGTTCCATCTTATGGTTCTTGGCATGGCTACATGGTTGTCTGACAGACAATTTATTCTTTTTTTGCTTCAATCTGCCTTTTGACATTTGAGTAATACACAATACAGATGATATCATTTAAATCGTACGTGCAGTAAAAAGTTAGAAACTTAAACAACTACTTTTGTGTACAAATGTTAGAGACCAGAAGATGGTGCATTTAGGCACTATTCTTAACTGACCATTTAACTTTGGTACTGGGCTCCGACACTTGGAATCAAACTATCCCAAGACTAAACAACTTGTTATTGCACCTGATGACTTGAAGTTAAACCTTTACTCGAACTAAAACCTGCAAGCATGGTCACAATTACTTAACATGATCAGATAAAAGCACGTCACACCATCTTCCAATATGCCTATAAAATAACTAAACCCCTAATGTACCTTGGAAAATAATGACAATAAGAAATAGAACCGTGATGAGCATAGCAAAGATACTAATGCTTGATGATGACGAGGATGATGATTGTGATGATGGTGATCTAACTGCTCTCATTTTCTTCAAAGATTTCATCCGTTCAATCCTTGCACGTTTTTTCATAACTAGCTCAGATATCTCCTTAACTAGCCGCATATCATTTGTACTGAGTGATTGGCCTTTTCGTGGTCGAGGTGGTTTTGGAGCCTTCTTTGAGTTTCTTGTTTTGTGCTTTTCTTTCAATTGTAATTTGCCAATAAGAGGCACATGTTCCCTTTTTTCTGCTTCAGATTTATTGTTAATAGATGCTTCTATATCGTTATACTCGTCATCACTAATTGTCACCGAATTCCTGTTGAATTTACTACTATCTTCACCATCATCCGAACCTTTACAACTTAAGGCCCCAACTAGCGTTCTAAGCACATTTTTGCTTCTTTTGTTATTTGTCACATGCTCATTTATCGGGTCGTCTTTGCATTCACTTCCGGTACTCTCGATGTCACCAATGGGGTCGCTCTCATTTACCATTTTATTATGGTTTCGTAACTTTCGATACTATCAAGAATTCTGGCACTCGTATTAACCCTCCGGATTCTCTTTAGTTTCTGCACAAAATCATGTTAAACACCATCATTCAGTTTTCACAGATTGAAATCATGTGTATATTGTCAAAGAGTACATAGTATTTTAAAATAATAAGGTTGTAATAAGGCACTATGAAAATTATCAGCCTTACATACGTACTTGCATCATACTATCACTCGTATAAACAGCCTTACATATGTGAGCGATACTAGCAATGTAATTTACCTAATCGGGCTACAATTGATAACAAATGAAAGTATGATATGATCATTATTGTATTGCGTTACCAAAATGTTTAAAATTTTTGTTATGCTAAAACAAATAAACCGATAACAGAATTTTCAGTAACTGAATCTTAAAATCGTTTATCTTCCTAAAACTAAATCTAAATCACAAATGCAGAACCACATATAACAAACACTACAATAAAAAAGTTCCATAAGTTCGGGGGGTGTTTGGGATTGCGCTACCAAAACAGCTTAAACTTTTTGAGAAAAAAGATCAAAACCACCCGTTGTCTAAGAAATCATGTTTTAAAGCCTTTTAATCGCAATATCAAAAACTTATTGTCCTCACAAGAACAAAAAAATTTAAAATGCGTAACAGTCTTTTCAGAACGCAATAAGCCAGATAAGCATTCCTAGCCAAAAAGCATATTACAAAATGAATCACAAAACTGAAACATAATGGATGAACCAATATATTACCTTACACGTACCAATCGCCTATCGTTAGATGTTGTAGGAAATTTAGTTTTGGATATTGATAGACCAAATGCCAATCATGTATATATATATTCATTATCTGCAATGACATTTTCAGCAGATTAAATTTAGAATATTAAACAGAACAAATCTTCGCCGGCTAATTGTCGTTAAAATTGAAATTAGCAAAAGCATGTTCTGCAATATTTTTATCAAGATTCGACGGTGGGCAGCTTCCTTTCTTCCCAATTTTCTGTTTTGTATTAAACTAACTAATTTGTTTTATATAAGTACGTAGATTAAGGTGATTATAATACATAAAAACATGACTCATGTTCTTTAACATATAATATAACAATATATATGGTATTTTATTTGCTTGATTCGGCTATTTTCAAATGTGAATCGATTAACAACTATTTGAACTTTTAGCGTTCAAACTTTAGGTTCAATGAATGAAGTCATCGCCATATAAACAAATGCTCTTCGCATTTTAGGCCAAGAAAATAGATTATACAAGACGTGTTAGCGTTGAAGCTAGTTTGGCAAGCTAATGTCTTGGCCTTAAGTCTTCAAGTATGCAAACAAAGCTTGTAACACATGGAACATTTCTTTAAAGACGAACAAGTGAATGAACTTATAACATTACATATAGTTCAAATGCGACACTTGATGTTAGCACTATACAGCTTTTTCTGTATATTGTAAATCAATTTGTGCTAGCTACTAGTAACCACCACCAAATGGTTTAGTGGTAAGACGTCTGATATCCTCACAAGAGATTTAAAGTTCAAACCTCACTAGGTACACATATGAGGGTGGCTAGGAAAAGGGTAAGAAACTTTTGTAGTATATAATCCGTCTGATTGCCATAACTAAATATGAATTTGTGGTACAATATTAAAAATTATTAATAGCAATACTTGTGTATAGTGTTTGTGGGGTGTCAAATAATCATTAAGGATGATCAAATTAAAGTTTGGTGGTTCATGATTTGATTGATAGTTATTATTATAATTCTTTTTGGTAAGATTTTCACCTTCTAATGGAATCTCTAGGAGATATATCTGAAATTATCTAACTTTTTTGCAAGTTATAATTGCTTGTAATCATATAAATAAATAAATAATAGATTAAAGTTCAAAATTATACTGCTTTTGTTTGGGTAACAATGTTTAACTTTGTTTACATCTAACCACATTTTGATCATTATAAAGCTAGAGATGAGATCCACATATATCACAAATTCTCTAAATATCAAATGGACAAATTTAAACAATCATTTCTTCATCAAAACAACAAAACGCACTTTCCAACATTTTTTTTTAAAATTTAATATATTGCAAAGGTAAATCGTCAAGCGACAAAAAATAAACCACCGCGAGTGACTTCTTTTATCATTCAGTAGACAGACATTTCGATATACTTTCGATAAGTTTTTTTTTTTTTTTTTTTTTTTTTTTTTTTTTGTTGAAATTTTCGTCCTGAAAAATCACATGTGATTTGTAAAATTACTTGTGATTTGTTATTTCAAAAATCACGTGCGATTTCACATCACATGTAATTGGTATAATCACATGTGATTTCTTATTCTAAAAATCATATGTAATTTCTACTGTAACAAATCAAATATGATTTTATGAGCTGAAATTTCAATACTCACAAGAAAAACTTGCAAAAAAGTCCGTCGAAAGTATATAAAAGTGTTCCTCTATAAAAAAATTGATTTAATTTTCATCACTATGGTATGATTCATTTTGCATAAAGCTTAACAAATTAGAAGATATTTCGCATAACTCTTGGTTGAAATGTCCTAGTTTCATTCCTTTATAATTTCTTCTAGCTCCTTGCTAGTTTCTATTAATTTTGCCATTCAAAAAATAAAATAAAATAAAATAAAATAAAAAAATAAAAAAAAGAGGAAAAAAAAAACAGTTTAGAAGATATTTAATTTTTAAAAGAATGACTAAAGTGGTTTTTTATTTTAATTAAAAAATTGAATGATCAAAATTAATTCATTTCATGATGACGTATAGTCCACATTTGGGTCACGAACCCGATTAGTAGACATTACTAACATTTAAGCCCACCATGTGTGGGCCGCCATAACAATAAATGGACTACCATTTAGACGGTTTGGGCTCACAAGGTCCAAGCCCAATAATTATTTATAGATTTGATAAGGCTATCTCCTAATTATGGAGTGTATATCAAAAACCCGCGATACGCGGGACATACCGAAGAGTGAGGAACACGTAACCTTATCGGTTACGTGTGTATAAATAGGGCATCATAGCTCTCGTCCAAGGTACGATTTACAAACCCTAAACTCTTCACAACCCTTAATTCGATTACTTACTCTCACGCCGGAGGATAATCGGGGGAAACAATCCCTCGATAAGCCTAACGGTGTCTGTTGTTTTCTTAGTGCGCAGGTCTCAGCAGCATTAAGATCTAATTGGTACGAGAACAGGAACCCAAACAAGGAACGCCCAACTTTTGTATCAACAAGTGGCGCCATCCGTGGGACCCTACACTAAGAACTAGGATGACAAAGCATAAAAACCTAAATCAGCGGACTCCGCTGTTGGATAAGACACGTGGTGACCCCCAGAGGAAGAACCATCAGGACTTAACCTCTAGGCAAACCACTAGAACAACCAGTGCGCCTAGTCACCAGGAACCGGGACTACCCCCAATCCTTTCAACGGTAGAGTTACCCGCAGAAACGACTCAAACCACCACAGTGGTCCCAAACACTGATGATCTCCAGCGAAACCTCTTCAACACTCCCCATCAAACGGTACCCAAAGTGAACAACACTGTGCCGCCAGGCGCGCCTAATCGAGATAAGGGGACTGCTTTGGAAGAAAATATCGTTGCCGACCTTCTTCTATGAGTCCTCAGTTGCAATTTTTTTTTCGTATCCAAAAATTACGAAACGTTGACCAATCTTCTCCAAGAGGAGGCAAGAAGAAGGCTGAGCCAGAACTTACACGCTCGGATTGACTTCAATGGAACATCCCCACCGCGTTACCTAGAGCGCGAGCATAATGAGAGGCGCACCGATGTCCACTCTAGGCTCGGTATAGCATCTAATTCGCAGTACTCGGAGGAATACGAGGGTAATGAGTGACGCACTAACGTCCACTCTAGGCTAGATAGTCACAGAGTCCACGATAGACTCGGACCACGGCGCTCACCAAGCGAAGGCTCTTCTAGATCTGGAAGCAGAAGAGTTTACGACAAACCCGGGAGACGATTTTTCCCAAGCGAAAGCCCTTCTAGCTCGGACTCCGATGAAAAACGGCGCAAGCGCTGTAAAAGAAGTGATTCTTCCTCGAGCAGCTCCTCGGACAACGAGGATAAAGAAATGGGACACTGGAAGTCCAGAGGAAGACGTCGCGAGGAAGAGGACGAGGACATATCCCTTCCTTGGCAACGCCAAAAGGTTGATGCGTTCTCAAAGCGCATCAGCGATTATTCAGATAACAAGAAAAGGCGCATGCCTTCCAATGTTAAAACATATGACGGAACGGGTGACCCTGATGATCACCTAAAAATTTTCGAATCCGCTGCTGGCATCGAAAATTGGCCACAACCTGTGTGGTGCCATATGTTTAATTCCATATTGGTGGGGAATGCGCGAACTTGGTTTAGCAAACTTCCACGAAGAAGTATAAAGGGGTATGAAGAGTTGCGGAAAGCATTTCGTTTGAACTTCACACAAAGAAAGAAGTGCGCTAAGGACCCAGTAGAATTGGCCAGGATTAAACAGCGTCAAGGGGAATCCACGAGCGCCTTCATGGAGCGCTTCAAAGACGAATGCATACACGTCAAGGCATGCCCTTAGATACTAAAAATTTCAGGATTCATGAATGGGATTAACAACCAAGACCTTATCAAAAAATTAAATGATAAAGTTCCTCAAACCTTCGACGAACTAATGAAGCGCACAAGGTCTTTCATTCAAGGAGAAGCCGCCGTCGCGGATAGCAAGAAAGGATACTCGAACTACAGACCGCAAGAACAGTCAAGGAGACAATCCAATGACCATGGCGGCAATCGTAACAAGAACTATCGCAATGACGGAGGCATTTTTTTATCTTGGTTGTATGCACTTACTATTTGGTTATGTATTTTTTTGAACATGTGCAGGTCGGATACCGGTCACGTGGCTAACACGGATGGAATGTGAAGATGTAGAAGATTACATGATGTTATGTTAGGAAAAAAATACGTAGGATGCATATTTTCAAATGTATACATGTTTTATTGGAATATATCGATCACTAATTGCAACAGGTGGGACCGATGAATAAAAGTGTTGTACATTTGACTCCTAATAGTGGCTATATGTCGTATTCATTACTCTACACGTAACCAGTTATTGACTTTTGTTGGTTTACGAGTCTACCAAGATATCAATTTTTGATTCCTGCATTGTTATAGCTAAAAAAAAATGTTCTAGATTAGTTGTGGAACTTGTGGTTTGATTTGAAGTTGTTTGTGGTTTTCAAAAGATTAATGAAAAATGATGGTGGTTAGAGATGAAGATGTATAAAGGAAAATAAATAAATAAAATAAAAATTGAATAATGGTGGTGAGTGGTGGTGGATGGTTGTACGGATTGGTGGTGGTGAGTGAAGATTAAAAAGGAGGGTGAAATGAACAAAATACCCTTATGTGCAAGGCATATGAGGGACATAATGGATGTTGATTGACAGCATGAGTCAAAGGGACCTCAAAAGATGCAAAACATGAACAGGAGGACCTCATACATATTTAACTTTTTTTTTTAGAATCCGTGCACATTTTTGATACAAGTTTAAAATTTTACTCTATTATTAATAACAAAATTTGAGGACTTTGATCACTAAAAAAAAAATAAATAAGTTTTTTAATATTTTAATATAAACATTCTTCAAGGACCCTAAACCACAAAAATACTTTAACGATTTGATTATATATTATTGTTATTACGTAGGATTATTTTGATGATAACCCTTCTCATCTTTTAATGTGAGATTTCTAAAGATGGTGGCCAGATTGTCAGT
Source organism: Artemisia annua (assembly GCA_014162995.1). Classification (NCBI taxonomy): domain Eukaryota; kingdom Viridiplantae; phylum Streptophyta; class Magnoliopsida; order Asterales; family Asteraceae; genus Artemisia; species Artemisia annua. Next base: position 24,059 of record LBNU01007683.1, read on the forward strand.
GCAGTTAAAGAGCTCATGGTGGATATATGCCTGATCGAGATGGCGGGATAGCCAGGTTAAACTATTTTCTTTACAAATAAAGATAGAGAAAATTGTTGACCGTGATAACCATCAACATCCCCTTTTCTCTCTCTTCTTATCTTTTTTCCCGCCAACTTTCACCATGAAAAAAACACAAAAAAACTGCAATTTAATTCATAATTTTCAATTTTAATCCGTGCAATCGAATCAATAGGCTAGATTACATATTTCTACCCATTTAAATTTTGTTTTTTCCTGTTTTTAAACCCTAGATCTATATTGGTAGTACTGTTTCATTTTCATTTTCGATTTAATGGCGACTAAAAGGCATTCTTCGAAAAGACATGTGAAAATTCCAATGAGGTTTAATGGTCATGTGGTGGGTAATTTGAATAAGAAACGTGATGAAATGGTTTCTGATGAGGGTTTGAAAGAAATTAGGGTTGATGAGGAGCTAGCTAATGAAGTTATTGGGGAAATGTGATGGAGAATGATGGGGGAATAATTAATCATACTTCTAATGCAGTGACTGAACCCAATGTAAGTGTTGATGTGAGTAGTAGTGATAATTGTGATGATGCTAGATGGGCCAATACCAAATTAAAGCATCATACTTGTCAAAAAAAGCTCTTTTGAGTAGCGAACTTTTTTTTCCTCATTGGTGTACTAAACTTGCATTTTATTGCAAAAAATACGTACTTTGGACGTTTTTGCCCCTCAAGTTATTAAAAAGTTAGGGGCAAAAATGTCATAAAAAGGTAAGAAAATAGTACAAAGTGCGTATTTTTGGCAATAAAATGCAAGTTTAGTACACCAATGAGGAAAAAAAAATTCGCTACCCAAAACAGCTTTTTTTTACAAGTATGATGCTTTAATTTGGTATTACCCCATGTTAGATCTGTTGATAATACTGAATCTGTTGGTACTGAGTTACATGTGAATAATAGTAATACGGATAGCGGAATTTAGCTCCTAAAATGTCATATGCTAATATTGTTAATAACATGATGGATAAGGTAGATAATAAGTTGAATTTTAAGCCTACTGTTATAAGTGAGGAGGGTGATGAATTCGTGATTTTTGATGAGGATTTAGTATCAAAAGGAAGCTTAAAATGGAAATTAACCCTATGTGGATACTTTGTGGGTTGTCATATGTTTACCAATGAGCTTAACTATCACCTGAGGAGAATGTGGAGTAGATTAGGATTTAGTATAATTCTTTTTTTCTCATGACTCCCACAAACCCTAAATCGTTTTTTTTCCAATTAATCGTTCTTGATTAAATCCCTTACAAGCCTGAATCTTTCTCCCGATTCTTAGTTTGTTTAGGGTCTTATTCTCGATCGTATCTCTTCACTTTTAGGGTGTATTCAAATCACTGGTTAGGGTTTTTCTTGTCGAATTCAATTTGCTATTATTTCCTATCGAATTACTATTGATTTGACATATCTATGGGTTAGGATATTGTGCTTTCAAGATTTTTAAACCCTAGTTTTTCCAACTAGGGTTTATACGAATTTGGTAGTTTTAGGGTGTGCGATTACTTTTTGATTAGGGTTCGTTCTTGGGATGTCGGATTTGGGAGAGGCGAACAAAACGGGTACACAACCTGTACCTGGTGATAATACATCTAAGACAGCTGTTGGGGTTGGTACTAGTGATGTTGGTGGTAATGTGGATGTTAATGAGGCTGCTGGTTTATTAAAACTTAATGGCGCTACTACTGGTACTAATACGGTTGATACTGCTAGTAGTGCTGGAGTGAATACGGTTAGTTACGTGGGTGCTACTTCTAATGAACCCAAGAAGAACGAGTCTAATTTTAGGAGATTGGAATGTAGCAAAAAGAAGGATGATGTTGACCTTTCAGTTCCTATGAAAATAGTGGAAGAGGTGAACACGAGGTTTGAGAACACTCTCTACGGTTACTTCCTTGGTCAACGTCTTGCGTTTCCTGTTGTTGATTATTATGTACGCAATGCGTGGGCTAAGTTTGGTGTGCAAAAGGTAATGATGAATGCAAAGGGGTTCTTCTTCTTTAAGTTCACTTCTCAGAAAGGTGTTGATGATGTGCTTGAAAACGGTCCTTGGTTGATCAGAAATGTTCCTATTATTCTTAAACCGTGGACGTTGAACACAAATCTACTTAAAGAGGATTTGACTAACATCCCGGTGTGGGTCAAGTTCCATGATGTCCCCCTTGCTATGTTTTCTGATGATGGCCTCAGCCTTCTAGCCACACTAATTGGCATGCCCAAAAGGTTAGATGCTTTTACAAGCCAAATGTGCAAGGAATCATGGGGCCGTAGTAGTTTTGCTAGATGTATGATAGAAGTGAAGTCGGATGAGGTGCTTCGGGACAGCCTCACTGTGGAGATACCATTACTTGACGGTTCTGGTTCGACTATTGAGAAGATTCGGGTTGAGTACGAATGGAAGCCACCTCGGTGTGATAATTGTAAGATCTTTGGTCATACTCTGAGTGACTGTCCTAAAGTCGCTGCACCTACAGTTCAATCTACTAAGTCTGTTAATGATGGTTTCGTAACTGTCAATAACAGAAAGAAAGGTAAGCAAGGTACTCATGAGAAGGTTATTGATGGTGTTCGTTTTTCGAAACCTAGGGTCACATTGAATTATCGTTGGCAGCCAGTTTCGAAAAAGAAAGTGGGTTCTGATGGAGCGTCGTCATCGAAAGGTAATGGTAATAACAACAATGCTAGTGGTTCTAATAAGTTTATTCATGATGACTTAAGTGATATCGTCACTAAGAATCCATTTGGTGCGCTTAGTGATGAGGTGACCAATTCTGAAATGGGGCCTGAGGTTGGGGTGTCGCAAAGGGAGCAAAGTGGTCAAGTTATGGAGATTGATAGTGACCCGGAGGTTGATGAGTCTATTGAGTGTGGTAAACCAAGTACCCCCCTCGTCGAGAAAATTGATAAGCTTGAAAAGCTTATTATGGATGGGACAGCAACGCTTGTGGATGATAATGGGAAACCTGTTCCGGTGGTTGAGGGTATTAAGAAGGGTAATCCTTTCTCTAAGGTGGGTGATCTGGTTGTCTCTGATAGTGAGGATGAGGTTTTTGAGCCAGACGTTTCTAGGAGTACGTACGGGTCATCTTCTGGAGGACACGAGCTAGAAGGGTATTTTTCTGATGATTATGCTGCCCAGGTGCTTGATTTACCTGGGCAATTGGAGGAATTTACCAAGATGTTTGACTTTAAGATTCAAGGCAAGTCGAGGAAGTAATATGCGATGTCTAGGTGTCGTACATGTTATTTCTTTTATGGTTTTCTAGTTTTTCGTAGCTAGTTGATCCTTTATGGCATGTCATAAATGATCCAGTGGTAGTTCAAGCGGTTGCTTGAGGTTAATGTGGTATCTCAGCCACATTCCATTGTACTTTAAACGTTTTTTTGGTTAATATATTTTACCAGGGTGGAGATCCCTTTTACCCAAAAAAAAAAGTAAATGCTAATGTAAACTGTTTTTTCAAATTTAAGAATGAGGAAGGCATGAATGAAGTGTTAAAACAGGACCATGGATTATAAACAATAGGCCTTTATGTATACAAAAGTGGGATCCTGTTGTTGGTATGGAAAAAAAGGAGCCAACTAAGATGCCACTATGGGCAAAGCTCTCTAATGTTCCATTAGAGGCTTGGAAGCTAGCAGCCTTGGTAATCCTATGATAATGGATAATATGACTAATCAAATGTGTAAAATCAGGGGTTGGGAAAGCTGACTATGCAAGGGTATTAGTAGAATTTGATGTCAAGAAAGGGTTCAAGGAAAAAATTGTTATTCAGTATAGAAACAAAGAGAATGAGGTTAAAGGATCAAAAACTGTTAATATGGAGTACTTATGGAAACCTGAAATATGCTCTCGCTACTCTATGTTTGGTCATGATGTCAAGAAATGTAGTAACAGGCCAAGAACAGCAGAGGAACTGGAAAAAAAGTAAGGAAAATGAGGAACCTGCAGGACCCAATAAGGAAGGATTTGTTGATGTTAATCACAAGAAAATTGTAGGACAGAAGAGGTATGATGATTGATTGAAAAATGTTGAGATCGACTGATTTTAATGGATGGGTAGAAATCAAAGGCGTAGCCAGGAATTTGTTTTTTTTTTGGGGGGGAGGGGCCAAAAAAAATAAAGGACGTTAGCAAGTGCTAAAAAACATCATAATATATAATTATGTAAAATGTTGCAACAAATTTATTAATTTAGTTCTTTATTTGCACACGTCACTCATCTGCATCATTAAAATCATCTAAAAGTGAATCTAAACTGTTAAGGATTATTTATTTATTTAGCCAATCAAGTTTTGTAATTGAATCTAAACTGTTAAGGATTATTTATTTATTTAGCCAATCAAGTTTTGTAAAGTATTTATGAAAGAATTAATAAGGGGCGATGGATCAGTTGTACAACAATTAATAATCCTACATGGACTTTATCAGTAGATGAGGTGGACCAGAAAGAAAATATTAGTTACACTTTAAACATTGGGCTTTTTACATAATACCTATGTACAAATTTTAGGTCATTGTGGGTGGGCCATGGCCCACCTTACCTCCCACATAGCTCCGCCACTGGTAGAAATGGTAGATATTAGAGGAAAAAAGCATGGAATAGTGGTAAACATGGTAACAATGGTAATGAAAAGAGAATTCCTGATGATCAAAACAAAAAGGAGAAGACATGGCCACTTCAAAAAGATGATTTCAATGCTATGAAGAAGACTGCTAATAAATATAGAGTTTTGGGGGATATGTATGAGAATGAAAGGAATGAACCTAATATTTTAAAGGACGGAATGATAGTTGATCAGTACTTGAATAAAAAGCATCAACCATCTATTCAAGAAACTAAGGATTGGATAAAGGATATGATTCATTATTTTAAGGAAAAATGGGAAGAGGACAGTAGGAAGGAACAATGTAATGTAGATGAGAATATTGAAGATGTTATGGAAAATGAAAATCAAGCTAGCCATAGCTGGATAGCTGATGAAATTACTGGAGGGTATACAACTGTTCAAAATTGACAGTTGCGTTTCAATGTATATAGATGTTAATGGATTTCAAAATTGTAGTTTGGATATAAGAAGTATGAATCAATTGAAAAAGCATAATGAAGTAGCTCAACTTATTAGAGAGGGAAAAATTAATAGAGCATCAGTTAAATAATTGAAACTTATGTGAAACCTAAAAAACTTGATGCAGTTGCCATGAAGGTTTTTGGAAATTGGAATTGGTGTTCTAACATTGCCTATAGTCAGTCTGGGTGTAGAACTTTGATTGGATGGGACAAGGATATAGTGAATGTGATGGTTCTGCACTACTCCAAATAGACTTTTCATGTCAAATTGAAGTGCTGAATAGTAATGTTAAATGCTTTTGTAGTTTTGTGTATGCTACTGATGAGTGTGTAAATACTCATCATTTTTACCTAATTTGAACTGCCAAAACATCCAAAAACACCCAATAATGCATCAAAATAGTGAAAATATTCCAAAAGTGTGTTTTATATGTTGTAGATGCAAAATGTTTGAAAACAAATGAAATACGAACAAAGTTTGCACAATTAGCAGTTTCAGTCCCTCAACTTTCAAAACTTGTCAAAACTAGTCCCTAAGTATTAATTTTGAAAATAAAGTCATCAAAGGTCCTTTTGAAATCACAAATTATCATATTTAGTCTTTTGGTGGCAAGTTTGTAAAAATTACACATTTAGTCCCTCAAGTTTCAAAATTGGCAAAATGGCCCCTGAGCAATAATTTTGGGTGAAAAAGTCAAAAATGGTCCTTGGAAAGTAAAAGTTATCACAAATGGTCCATGGGTGTGAAATTTGGTGAAATTACAAGTTTGGTCCCTGTACTTTGGGGACTTGGCAGTTTTAGTCCCTGGATATTCAAAAAATGGAAAAATCAACATTGGTCCTTGTATTATTCAACATTGGCAAGAATGGACGTTGTGAGCACTTTGGAAAAGTCACATGATCAGCCCTTCAAAAATGCAGAAATTACAAAACTGGTCCTTGTGATATAACTAAACCAACCGGACCCTTATTATTATATAAACCCAAATCCAAGTCCAAAACAAACACAAACCCAATACAACCCCCCTTATAACTCCCAGGCCCAACTCTTCCATTTGGCCCAACACCCCCACCAGCCCAATCTCTCCCATTTTTATAATAACCAGACCCCCCGTTCCCACCTTCCCTCTCACCCTCCCCACTCCACTTGCAGCCATCACCTCACCACTTCCCACCATCACTGTCCCATCCCACCGCCCAAACCCACTACCCACCTAACAAAACAACTACAATAAATGCACCACCCACCCAATTGCAAATTCACAGTGCAAATTGCCCAATTTCTTTTTGGTGCCAAAATGTGTTTAAATGGTTAAGATGAGTTTGAAGGATCCAATGGATGAGATTGAAGCTGGGAAAGCTCAAATGGACCCCACAAGACCCTAGAAGCCATTATAAAAGAAGCAAGGAGCAAGAGAGAAGACTGTGTAGTTCCTAGTTATAGTTTTTATGTCGAATTAGTATAATTGTCAAATTCAGTTGTAATTTTAAGCTTTAAAGTATTGTATCAAGTGTTTTCAGTGTTAATCAAAGTTATTTCAATCATCAATTGCAGTATTCTTTGGTAATTCAGTTTATGTACTCTTCAAATTTCAAAAATATCATGTTATCTTAAAGTGTTTAAGGTGTATGTTCTGGACTTCTTAGGATCATATAAGCTCCTAGAAAGCTTATTCAAGCTTTTAGAAACCTTAAAACTCAGTTTAGGATCAAAAACAAAAAAATACAAAAAAAATCAAGAAAATATATTGAAAAATAAAAAATTGCAGGTGAAGACTGTAGATTGCTGGAGCATGGTATATTTTGGATGGCCATGGGTTTAGTCGCTTGTGGAAGCCTATAGGATTGGTTCTAAGGTTCTGGTTCTTGGTTTGTGGCTGGATTGCAAATTGTAAGACTCAATTTCAATTTTTGCATTTCACTGTACTTATGCTTATTATCTGATTTCCTTTGCTTATTTGTACTTATACAGTGTAAGTGAGATAGTGTATTGCTAAAAATTGCTTGTTAGTCCAATAGAATCCATAGTTCTTTAGAATTTCATTTTCACAGTCAAACATGCATAGTGGTGATCTTTAGGTTTCATGTAGTTGTTGTTGTTACTCTATGCTTATTTGATCCTATTTAGTGATACTAAGTTGAATTGAATCAGTGTTATAGCTTTAATCAACCACTTGCTTTGAAAACCAAAATTTGTATCTATTTAAGTAGTGTTTGGTGTATCTAGTCTCTGTATGTTCTAGTGTATCTCAGCTGTTGTTCTTGCTTGTTTCTTTTCAATTAGGTTATAATAGAGTCACATTAGTCATAACAAATAGTCTTTATTAGTATAAAAGTCAAAATCAATTTCCAAATCCTACACAGTTTTACTGTGAAGAATTTTTGGTACCATAATTTGTAATATAGTAGAAAAGTGGTTAGGGTTTCTTAATTTAGGTTCATTTTACCCCATTACAACATAATCACTCATTTAGGACTCTCAGAATCTCACAAAAGTCAAAGTGTTCATAGATTTTTAATAGTCAAAAGTTTTCACAAACTGTCAAATGGCCAATTTTTCTAGTCAATGCACAAGGTTCAACATAGTTTGGAAATGGTAAAATCTTGTTGATTTGAGTTGTTTGGTTGCTAGTGAAACTGTATCAAGAAGAAGTTTGCATTTTTAAACTCATTTGGTCATTAAAATTTGCCCTTGAACTTGTCTGTTTGGGCACTGGGTTCCCCTGTGCACAGTTTTACTAGTCAAGTTCACAAGCTCACCAAAAGCCCTACAGTGAACCATAAGCTCCACTTTTTGGTTCATTGTGAAGCTAACCTAGCCTATTTTTCATATCAAGTTTCATTTTAGACCATAGATCACTTCTGTGGGCCCCACAAGGTCTGCAAGTTTGTCCCAAGTCTGTGTTTGATCTGTGGTAATTAGGATTGCTTATTTGTGCTTTTTAGCTTATCCAGTGTGCTTATCTTGTCCCTTTGGCTTAGTTTATGTTCATATAAGTTGTTTGCATCTTATTTTGTAGCTTGTGTGTACTGTAGAGCTTATTAGAAGCTTTTGCATTTCATAAAAAGCAAATATCAAATCTGTTTAGCTTATTGGGGTGCATATTGCTTATTTTTAAGTTGTGTAAAAAGTGTTTTCACAAAATTTGTTCATTTTCAGTGTTAGAACAAGTCTCAAAAAGAAAATTCCAAAAATAATCACTTTTTAATAAAAGTGATATTTTCTATTTAACATTTTTAATTTTTATTTTCTCTTTTTAAATTTTGTTAAGTAATATTCTATTTTTATAATTTTCTAAATTACTTTGTCACTTAAAGTATTTTTAGTAATTTTCTTAGAATTTTCCCTGTTCATTTAGTATTAATTAGAATTAAAAACAATTTAATTAGTAATTAGTTAATATTAGTAAATTAAATAGTTTTAATAGATTTTGTTAAACAGTAGCATCTTTTTATAATTTTCCTAAGTTCTACATAATAATTAGTACTTCTGGTAATTTTCACATAATTTCTACTGTTAATTTGGTAATTCTTAGATTTAATTTTAATTAAAACAGTTTAATTAGAAAAATCAAAAAGAAAATAGTTTTAGTGTTTAAAATTAATCTCAGATTCATTTTTATAATTTTCCTAAGTTTGTAATCTTAATTAGAACCTATAAAAATTATCTTTGTAATTTTCTCTTTTAATTTTCTAATTTTCTCCTTTTAAATAGTTTAATTAAACTTTAAATATTAATTAAGTTTTTAATTTATAAAATCTCCACAAAAGAGAAAAATTGTTATTTTTAATTTTTATATTTCTTTTAAGTCATTTTAGATTTTTAGAAATTAATTTTGTAAATTTTTAGTGTAATTTGTAATCTTAATCCTTTTTTAGAATTGTTATAAATTAGTTTTAATTAAGTTTTTAAATAGTTTTATTAATTAATTAATATTTAAATATTAAAATAATCAAAAAAATAATTTTCTTTTTCATTTAATTTTATTTTCATTTTAAGTTTGAAAAAGTTGCATTTTCACCCCCTGTAGTTTAATTTTGCATATTTTCACTTTATCAGCTCGCATTTAGATTTTTAGGGTTAATTGTAATTCTGTGTTTGTTAATACTGTTTATTATCATTCCAAGCAATCATTAGTGTAAAAATCAATCAAAATCTCTTTCTGGTTACTATTCCTGATCACTCTTCCCAAAACGTTTTCAAAAATACAATTTCAATCTCGTCGGGATATAACGACCCGGGGATACACTGTGCTTACACCGGATCATAAATTGATCACTCTCTCCCTTATTTGACTTAGTTGACCACACCTGGTTGACTGGTTAGTTTGGGAGGAGTCACTACTAATACTGGAGCTAGGGATGGCAACGGGTCGGGTTTGGGGCGGGTTTTAGTGTACCCGTACCCGTACCCGTTTATAATATCCAAACCCGTATCCGCCCCATTACCCGCCGGGTACCCGATTAATATTATCCATCGGTTTTTCGGGTTTCCTCGCGGGTTTCGGTTATCCCCAATTGAATATTATATGAACAAAATGGCGGTATTAATATTAAAATCACACTAAAATCCACCGAAAAAATAAAGGAAAACACCCTAATATATTCATTTTTTTAAGTTAAAGAAAATGAATATCGTATCAAACGATTTAAGGCTTTTGAATAATTCATGTACAAAATAAAGTATGTTATGTAATAGAAATATATATAAAAAAAATATAATAGAAGAAATTATATATAATGTATATATATTCTAGTTAATTATAATATCAATAAAGCGGGTATAAATTCGGGTAAACGGATACGGGTACNAGGCTTTTGAATAATTCATGTACAAAATAAAGTATGTTATGTAATAGAAATATATATAAAAAAAATATAATAGAAGAAATTATATATAATGTATATATATTCTAGTTAATTATAATATCAATAAAGCGGGTATAAATTCGGGTAAACGGATACGGGTACGGGTACGGGTAATCGGACGGGTATTACCAGAACCCGTACCCAAACCCGTACCCGCCAAAAAAAATATATCAATACCCAAACCCGCATCCAAACCCGCCAACCCGCCCCCAAACCCGACCCAACCGGTTCGGGTTTCGGTTTTCCCCGTCGGTTTCGGGTGCTTTTGCCATCCCTAACTGGAGCTGAAAGGAAGAACTTATGGAGAGATATCAAAGCTGCAAAGACTATCATTAATGATTCACCCTAGATACTGGTTGGTGACTTCAATGTTACTTTTAAAATGGGTAAACATTATGCCATGCTTCAACTGTGACTAAAGATATGCAAGGCTTTATTGATTGTATGAATGAGATTGAGGTTGAGGACATTTGTAGTTGTGGTATGTTTTTCACTTAAATATCCTAAAAAAGGTAGTTCAAGTATTATGAAAAAGCTTGATAGAATGATGATAAATGAAGGTTTCATATCTAAGTTTGTAGAGGCTTATGGGCAATTCTTGCCTTTTGTTACTCATAGTACTTTTTTCTAAGTGTCCCAAAAATTCAAAGCATTCAGATTTTCTAATTACATTGTGGATAAAGCTGATTTTAACTCTGTTGTTAAGAATGGATGGGGTATGGGGGTCAATGGATGCCACATGGTTAGAGTAGTTAAGGAACTAAAAGCTTTGAAGAGCCCTATGAATAAGTTGAACTGGAAAAATGGGAACTTGTTTGAGAAGGTTGTTAATCTAGAAAAAGAATTAAAGTTGTCTCAAATCCAAATGGGGAGTTTTCCTCATGATTCTAGTTTAAAAAAGAAGGAAGCAGAGTGTCTGGCAAAATATATGGAAGTTATTGCTGATGAATAAAAGTTTCTTTTTCAAAAGGCAAAGATTGACCGGTTGAAATATGGTGATAAAAACAGTAAGTTTTTCCACAAAGTGATCAAGAGTAGAAGACACTATAATAGAGTTGCAAGCATTTCTAATGAAGAAGAGACTAGATTTGAGGAAAATACGGTTGCTAAACAATTTGTAAAGCATTTTAATGATTTTCTTGGTGCTGTGGATAATGTCAGTCCCTTAGTTGATGCTAATAGTTTGTTTAGCTCTAAGTTGGAAGATAATGAAGCTTTGGATATGGTTAGAGGAGTAACTAATGCTGAAATAAAGAATGTTGTTTTTGATATTGGTGATGTTAAAGGTCCTGGACGAGATGGTTATTCATCAGCCTTCTTTAAAAGCTCTTGGAAGATTGTTGGAGAGGATGTGTGTAATGCTATTAAAGAACTTTTTAGCAATGGCAAACTTCTTGGGGAGGAAAATGCTACTCTAATCTCCATTGTTCCTAAAGTTAGTCAACCTGCTAAGATCTCTGAATTTAGACCTATTGTTTGCTGCAACGTACTTTATAAGTGTATGATAACACTCCAAAGTAACATGTTTTTAGGAGCGTTATCATGGTTTTTATGCATTTATTTTGGTGATTTTTATGAACTTACGGTACTTAATGAAGTAAATTTGCTATTTTTGGTTCATGGAAGCTCACGTGACGGAAAATGAGGAAAAGGTGAAGAATTATTCGAAGTCTCGTTCTTCCCGACACACCTCCACCATTTTGGAAAGTGCTACAACTTTTATTTTTATCATTTTGCGTCAGAATGCACTTAGCTGCCGGTTGGAGTCTTCAACCGCGGGCAGGTGTGCAGTATGATTGAAGCTATTCATATAATTTTATGGGCAAAGAGAGCAGACTATTCATTTGATGAAGCATAATTTGACTCAAGCTCAACAAAGAATGAAACAACAAGCAGACAAACATAGAAATGAAAGAAGTTTCCAAGTAGGTGATTGGGTATTCTTAAAGTTACAACTTAATAGACAATCTTCTGTAGAGTTTAGTAGTAACCAAAAGTTAGCTGCAAAGTTCTATGACCCTTATAATATATTAGCCAAAGTGGGGCAAGTTGTTTATGCACTAGATTTACCATCATCAGCAGCAATCCATCTTACCTTTCATGTATCTTTACTACCCTCTGATACTTTACCAACCACTCACTCTACTGATAACATCAAGAAGCCTGGAAATGCGCTGGAAATTAGAACTGGCAAGAGGCATAACAGGATGTTGGTGGAATGGCTTGTTCAGTGAGCTGATGATATTGTTATAAATGCTACTTGGGAAGATGTAGCTGCTATAATGTAGAAATACCCAACCTTATGATCCTTGGGGACAAGGATCTTCTTAAGGGAGGAGTATTGATACGTGTTTGTTTAGTTTTAGTATGTTTATTTCCTTTCTTTTGGGTCTTTTTTGTTAACTAGAATATTAAAGGGTAGCTAAGTTGACAAGTCTAGTTGTGTGACAACAACCCATCTGCAAAAGTGTATGAAATGGTTGTTTATGAAAAGCACACAATCATTATGTAATGATTTTATGAATGAAAAGATATCTTCTTCCCTCAATCATCTCTCTTATCTTTCTTTTCTCATTTCTTATTTGCTCTCATCTATTCTTCCTCTGTGTTGATTCTTAATCCTCAACCCCAAGTTGAATAGTGACTACCCTGTTTTGGTTTAACTGATATCATAGAGCATGTTATTTATTTTATTGGTTAAAAGGTGAAACTTCCCTAGTAAACTTTTATTACTACTTAGGATCGTTTCTGTTTTTTCAAAATCGAGATCGTAAGAACGGATCGAGATCGTAAGATTCTACTATAAAGAGAACCATTCTACTGATTTCCTCACAAGAGGTTTAGGGTTCAAAGAGGTATACATTTGGGGGTCACCAAAAGGGTAAAAAAGAAAAATGGTCATATGATACCCTAGTTAAGCCACGTACATCTGTAGGACCTTAGATCTATAAATTTATCACACAACTAAGCACAATATGAAGTAAAGATGGTGTCTTGAATATATATGTATGGCGTATGAATGGAGAGAAAGAGAGATGAAATATGAGAGAACTTTATAACAAAAACACACACAATACACACTCAAGCACACACCTCAAATGAGCCTTTGAGGTGTTTAAATAGTAAGATACATGAGATGCCCTAAAGGCTTTTCTATGGGCTTGGGCTTGGGCTTGGACTTGGATTACATAAATTATAAAAGGCTTACTAACATAACTTATAACATGTTAGTTTACCAAGTCCAACGCCCTATAGTCTTAACTATTTCTTATTCTAACAAACGACACAAAGTATTTAACTATGAGAATGACCATCACTTCTTTATATATTTCTTTGATGCTAACAATCTCCCCCTAAGGGTTGGTCATTCGAATGATGCTCCACGTGATTAGGTCTTTGTCTTCTTTGTCTTTGAACTTTGTGTGTCGTTGTAGAATAGTCATTAGTCTTTGTTCCTTCATGCTTTGTGATCTTTGATAAATCACTTTTCTTCGTTCTTTGTTCTTTGGTGTTGTGGTGGAGTTATCTGCCTTTCGCCACTTCATGTTCTTTGGAGGTTAAGTGCCTTTCCAACATGCTCATACGTCATTAGTCTTTGAGATACATACATTTGTTGTTCCCATTCTTTCACATTGATCTTTGTCACTTTACTTTGTAGATTCTTTCACATAACGTAGAATCTTTCTTTGAACGTTTCTTTACTTTGATCTTTGATGAGAACTTTTCTTTGACTTTGTGATGTATGTATGAGCATGTGGAAACTAGTGTGGTGCTGATGATAATAATGAGTTAAGGGTAGCTGCATGAAAATGGTTAGTAATAAACATCCGGTACTTACAGGTTCGGAATTAGAGATTGTTAACAGCATAGTGTGAAAACTCTCTCTAACCCTTACCAAGGCCGTTCACAAATAGGATGCCCTCGAGAGAGCTTACAAGATCTACCGAAGTAAATCAACGATTGGGTGAGTCGCTGGAGATCACCCTACGACAGTAGACCGTTTGAAACCACCAAGAACACTAAGCGTAACTCACAAGAGATTACCGAAGTGACCTGCTGTCAGGGCTGTTTGATGTTGACCTTGACAGGAATTTCCATTCAATCACTGAGAATCACTATTGTGAATCCTCTCATAAATGTTCTGGCAGATTGCTAAGATCTGCGAAGGACTCTTAAGTTTACATCTGGCGTCCTTAATGTTGAACAACCAGTGTAGAAGTATCATGTATTCCTATGAGATCTTTTGATGAATCTCGGGGCTCTAGACTCAATAAGTGCACATTTAGTCGTCGGAGGCATGGAGAAGAGGGCCTCCTTTTCAATATCAACACATCTCGGAGTGAGAGGTCGATAGATTATGCAAGGTTCTCCATGAGAATGAAACAAGTACCTTTTGAGAGATACCCGAGTGGCTAGAAGGTTAAGTGCAGTGCGTCACTGGGTCCATGACGTCTTTTCTTCAATACCAGTGTCACCTTAGTAACAACCAGTAGCATGTGAATTGAACCCGCTGCCCTAAGGTTGAACATATGGAGGGCTATTTCTTTTCACCCTTTTCATTACTTTTCTTTTTAATTCTTCAACCCCTTATTTCTCCTTTCTCATTTACTCCTTTTTTAAATCATACCTAAGGACTTCTAATTCTACTCTACTGGAATTGTCCTTGGGTAGATCCCTCCGGCTCTGGCGGATCATAGGATGGTTTTCCTAACCTTAGTCACCTTATATCACCATGACTATCCTAGGTTTATTGATCACTTGCCATAAAACTTTTTGTAAAATCTCCCAAAGTGTTTATGAATATAAAACACATTTTGTTAACACATTGAGAGTTTTGCATTTTCAGAAATACTCCTCCTTCACATGTGCTCATGAGTTTTTAACATAAATTTGCACATGTTGGGTAGAGTTTGCACATTTGAATTGATCGACTTTCAGTGAACAAGACCGATTCGAGACACGTTTACATCACTAGTTGGACTAGCTTGAAATTATTACCCGGCCTGGTCAAGTCCTACATTCTACTCGGACAAAGTCCTTTCGATTACTGACATTTAAGCTTCGTCAATTCGTTGGTTATATCTGAGTCGAGCTCTTTCGAGATTCTGCCACAATCGCCACAATCTTTATACATTTTTGATCACATTTTAATCACGTCTTCTCCCCTCAAAAATAGCATATCTTGATATTTTTGATATCAACAGATTAGTAGAAAAAGCTTTTGGAGAGATAGACAGATTTGTTTTTGCATGAAATCGGAACATTTTTGTTTTTATAATACTCCCCCTCAAAATTCGCACATGTTTTGAGAATTTTAATCTTTTGCAAACAGTTTAGAGGGAAGGAGTCTTCTTGAGCAAAATCCTGATAAAATAAGAAATTTCAGATTTGTTGAATTTTGCATCAAGGTTTTTGAAAAACAAAGACTTCTCTTTGTTTGAATAGGAATGTCGCACTGAGGCGTACAACAGTGTCCATTTTTTAGGATAAGTGCACTTTGTTGATGAAAATCATTTTTGCATAGCACTTTCCTTTCTTTGAAAACTTGAGTTGTGCACTGAAAGGTGTACACAAGTCATTTTTTAGAAACGGGTTTTTGCTTGAAATCTTTTCGTTTGTTTATACTCGAAATTTTTGAAAAGAATTTCGTTTTTGAATGTTCGAGTCCTGATCTGAAATAATCATAAGTCATCATTAATGCCCGGGTTTCGTACTAAAGTATACGAAAGCCATATTTTTGAGAAAATTTGAGAAACGACATGTTTTAGAAAACATTTTAATGAACTCCCGCTCAAGCATATGTACATATCCGTGTCATTTTTGAATGACATTTCTAGAAACGTACATAATATCGATTATACGAGAGACATGTCGTGAGAAGAATATTTTTGGATTTTTGATTTTATATTGTTTTTGGATTTTTGAAATTTTCTATCTTTATATTTTGTTTTTATTGGCTTTTCAAATTTTGTATTTTGTTTTTCAAAAATATTTACAGCGAAGCGGTTTTGAAAACATTTTTCAAGAAGATTCGAGAAGACGTTCTAACTCCTCAGGGGTTAGGCTTCGCATGCCAATTCATCGAACTAAATCGTCAAACCTATCTTTTGGAAGGGCTTTAGTAAATAGATAGGCTAGTTGGTATTCCGTCTTCACGAAAAATAATTCAACAGTACCCTCTTCTACGTGCTCTTTGATGAAGTGGTAGCGGACTCTAATATGCTTCGTCTTTAAATAATGAACGGGATTGCAGGAGATGGCTATGGCGCTTTTCGNCCTATCTTTTGGAAGGGCTTTAGTAAATAGATAGGCTAGTTGGTATTCCGTCTTCACGAAAAATAATTCAACAGTACCCTCTTCTACGTGCTCTTTGATGAAGTGGTAGCGGACTCTAATATGCTTCGTCTTTAAATAATGAACGGGATTGCAGGAGATGGCTATGGCGCTTTTCGAGTCACAATACAAAGGTATTCTGTCGAAAGTAAAGCCATAATCTGTGAGCTGTGTCCGCATCCAAAGAACTTGGGCACAACATGCAGATAGAGACACATACTCGGCTTCCGCGGTTGAAAGTGCAGTACAATCCTGTTTCTTTGACGACCAGCTTACTAGTTTTTCTCCCAAAAATTATGCTCCACCTGATGTACTTTTTGCTGTAACTTGATCACCTGCATGGTCAGCATCTGAAAATGCTATTAGTTTAAACTCTGAATCCTTCGGATACCAAAGACCCGTGTTAATGGTTCTTCGTAGGTACTGAAAGATCTGTTTAACCTCTTTGAGGTGAAGTTCGGTAGGCTTTGCCTGAAACCGTGCTAATAAGCAAACAGCAAATTGAATATCGAGTCGACTAGCATTTAGGTACATGAGAGAACCGATCATGCTCTGATATTTCTTCAGATCGATGGGTTTCCCAAACACATCAGCACCTATTTTTAGTGAAGTGACCATTGGTGTACCAACAGAATCACAATTTTCCATTCCATGTTTTTTTCAAAATCTCGATTGTATATTTAGCTTGATTGATAAAAATACCACGAGGGGATTGATGTATTTGTAAACCAAGAAAGAATTTTAGTTCCCCCATCATGGACATTTCAAATTTGCTTTTCATGAGATTTGCAAAATGTTTTNGACTAGCATTTAGGTACATGAGAGAACCGATCATGCTCTGATATTTCTTCAGATCGATGGGTTTCCCAAACACATCAGCACCTATTTTTAGTGAAGTGACCATTGGTGTACCAACAGAATCACAATTTTCCATTCCATGTTTTTTTCAAAATCTCGATTGTATATTTAGCTTGATTGATAAAAATACCACGAGGGGATTGATGTATTTGTAAACCAAGAAAGAATTTTAGTTCCCCCATCATGGACATTTCAAATTTGCTTTTCATGAGATTTGCAAAATGTTTTAAATGGTTTGGATTGGTTGATCCAAAAATAATGTCGTCCACGTAAATTTGAACGATCAAAATGTCATCTTTGTATTTTCTTGTAAACAAGGTATCATCAACCGTTCCTTTGGTGAACTTGTTTTTGAGCAAGAAAGATGATAGTTCGTCATACCACGCTCTTGGAGCTTGTTTTAAACCATAGATGGCTTTCTTAAGCTTGTAGACATAGTCTGGATGATCTTTGTCAATGAATCCTTCTGGCTGACTCACATACGCCTCTTCTTTCAGAGTTCCATTCAAGAAAGCTGTCTTCATGTCCATCTGATAGACTGTGATGTTTTTGTGAGCTGCATAGGCTAAGAAAATCCGAACTGCTTCAAGTCTAGCTACTGGCGCGAATGATTCCTCGAAGTCTATCCATTCTTCTTGTGGATATCCTTTAGCCACGAGACGAGCTTTGTTGCGAATTACATTCATTTGCTCATCTTTTTTGTTCTTCCACAACCATTTGAGATCAAGAACAAGTTTATCAAGTGGTCGTTCAACAACTTCCCAACTATCATGTAACTGGTATTGAAGAATTTCATCCTGCATCGCTTCTATCCATGCGTTTTCTGCCATTGCCTCCCGAATGTTCTTAGGTTCTTTGAGGCATATTGAGCAAATGTAGATACACAATTCGAGATCTGTGGTTAGTTGTCTTATTGTCTGAACTGGCCTTGAAGGTTCACCAATAACGTGTTCAATTGGATGGTCTTTCGTCCACTAGAGTGTAGAAGGGTACCTTGGGTTTAACATATGCGTGTTAGATGGTTCTTGTAACACTGAAGAAGATTCAGCAGAGTCTGTTGCAAACGGGTTTTCAAATACTTCTTCTTCTTCTTCTAACGTAGCATTGTGTAGGTTTTGTGTTGGGTCTTCTTGAAAGGTTGTGTTTTGATTTTTCTCATCAACTCTTGGTAGAACAATTTCAATAACTGGAGTTGCTGGAGTAGATGTTGATGATGTTGAGGGAGTTGGTGCTTCAGCTTTGATTGTGGTAGATGCATCTTGTGTTGGTGGTGGTGGTGGTTGATGATTTTGAGCGGGTGCAGCGAAATGATGTTGAGATGCATTTGTCGAAGTTCCACCATAGTATTCATCAAACATTAACTCGAAGAAGTTTTCCAGTTCTTGTTCTGAAGGTTTATCGGGTGTTGTTGATTGAGCTCCTTGAGGTACGAGTCCTGAACTAATGTGTCTAGAAGTCTGTATGTTTGGTGCGAGTCCTAATCGGGTTTGATTAGAAGCCATTGGGTTAAGCGCGGGTTCTAGAGCGAGTCTCTCAGAAGCCATTTGTAAAATCTCGTCAAACTTCACATTCATCGTCTCCATTATCCTTTTTGTTCTTCTATTATACACCCTAAATGCCCTCGAGTTTTCTGCGTATCCAATGAAGATTCCAATATCACCCTTAGCTTTCACTTTCCCTAGATCTTCTCTGCTGTTCGTCGGGTAGCACAGAGCGCCAAACACGTGAAGGTAAGAGATATCAGGTTTCCAATTGTTCACAAGCTCACATGGTGTTTTATTGAATCTTGGATGGATTAGGGATCGGTTTTGAGTGAAACAAGCAGTGGCTACAGCATCAGCCCATAAGAATATTGGTGCACTAGAATAAATTAGCATTGTGTGAGCAACTTCCACAAGAGTTCTATTTCTTCTTTCAACTACCCCATTCTGCTGTGGAGTTCTAACAACTGATGTCTGATGTGTGATTCCAACATCTTCAAAATAGGTTCTTAACTTCTGATTAGTGAATTCTGTGCCATTGTCTGTTCTTACAATCCTTACCGGATCTTGAAGTAGAACTTGAATGCGCTTCAGAAAGGTGATGATGATGCCCGGTGCTTCGTCTTTTGATCTCAAAAACTTTACCCAAGTATATCTTGAATAATCATCGACAATAACAAGAATATACCTCTTTCCATTTATGCTTTCAACTCTCATTGGGCCACATAAGTCTATGTGCAACAAATGTAACCTAGCTTCTGAACTAGGTACGGTTTTAGGTTTATATGATGCTCGTTTGCTTTTTCCTTGTTCACATGATGGACATAGGTGTTCCTTGGTGTATTTGAACTTAGGGAGTCCGTTGACGATGTTGTCTTTGGCTAATTTGTTGATGGTGTCGAAATTGAGATGGGATAATCTTCTATGCCACAACCAAGACTTTGTGTCAGTTGCTCTTGTCATAAGGCAAATTGGTGATGTAGAAGCCATTTGATTGATGTCGATAGCATATAGGTTAGTGCCGCGATTTCCAGTTAAGAGATCATCTCCAACCAAATTTCTAACAAAAACCTTATTCCTCCGAAAGGCAACCTCTAAATCTGCATCAAAAAACTGCCCAACTGAAAACAAGTTGTGTCCCAATCCTTCAACGTAGCAAACTCGAATGATTAAATAATTCTCAAACTGAAGATCTCCATAACCCAGAATAGCTGCTACATGATCATTTCCAAAGCGTACAGTTCCCATGAATTTCCAGACGAAATTGATCAGCAGCTTTAAGTTCCCGGTCATGTGGTTGGAGCAACCCGAGTCGACGATCCAAAGACATATTTCGATAACCTGCCAAGAACAGAAGAGTTTGTATTTGGAAACCTTTTTGAATTTGGTTCCATGGGGTTAGGGGTAAAATTCGAATCACACGCATCAAAGGTTGCTACTTGCTTATTTTGAACAACTTTCAATTTGCCATCCTGGAGTATGAACTCTCTACTCGTCGGTATCCATACACAATACTTAAGATAGTTCCTAGGCGTGCGACTATTAGTGGTGTTCCTAATTCTTTTGATTAGTTTACCAATATATCTAGATTTAGCACTAGGTACTTTCGAAACTTTCTTCTGTGCAGGCAAAACATTCACATTAGTAGAAACACAATCATCATGAACATCATTAATTAAACATTTCTTGCATATTAAACACACAGAGTCATTACATGCATCAGAAACAGTACTTTTGACATTACATTCAGATGAAATATGTCTCTTATTATAAAGCGATAAATTCCTATGGTGTTCTTCTACTTCTTCAACTTTATTCATGCTACTACTCTTAGATACAGGCGAGACTCTATTGTTCCTTGTATTGCTCCTAGCTTTAGTCTGCTGCTCTTAGAGGTGCTTTCTAATCCTGTAGAAGGTAAGGCACACGCATTAGGATTTATATTGTTGTCCTTTTTAGCATCCCTAGACTCTTTAGAATTATCCTTTATGCACTTGTCATTTGTCCTAGATGTGGAGGCAGACGCGTGGGACTAATCCTAAAAAGACCAGGTGCTATTACTTTTAGTGTTTCGACAACCGCTTTTCCCTTTTCAACAATCTTTTCTTTTTCATTATTCTTGGGCAAAGGTGTTGGAGTGACTGGTTTTGTCAAATCATTTTTCACATCGACTTTTGGGACAGATTGAGAAATCGACATCTTAGGTTTACCAACCGGTTTTGAAGTATTTTCTTTGTTCGAAGTCGATGGTTTTGCAAACTTAGTATTCACACCCTTTCCTTTTTGACTTTCTAGCTGAGACCTCAAAAGATCATTTTGCGCTTTCATGTTTTTGAAGGCACGCTCATACGACAATTTGTCATACTTGCATTCTTCGTTTTTCCGATCAAGTTGTTTAAAATATGACATGTTTTCTTTTTCAAGTTTAATAAGAGCATTTTCATATTTTGAAACAATTGCGGAGGTCTCAGCTTTGAGTCTTTCATCATCTTCAACAGAATATGTTTGTAAAATGATAGACATAATATCAGTAGACAGAACTGCTTCTAAGAGAGAATCATTTAAATTTTCCAAAACATTTATCTGCTCAAAAGATTTATTTGTCTTCTTTATCAGGGATTTGTGGTCCATAACAAAGTCAGCTGTTTCTTTCAAAAATGCTTGTTCAAAATGAATTAATCTAGCATGAATGGCGTTGATTTGAGGAGCAAAGTCATTTTCAAGAATCTTTTTTAGCTGTAAATGAACCGTGGAATTCCAATTAATCCCATTTAGTTTCGTTTTAGATTCTAAAGTCGTTTGAAGTTGCCCAATTCTGGTTTTAAGATCATCAAGATATCCTCTGGCAGCACTTGTGTTAAAAGTGTTGTTTGAAGACATCTGCTCCATTTTTGAAAGAGATTTGGAAACAACTGCGGGTTTAGAAACTTGTTTCGAAATTCCTGGGCTTTTGGAAAGATTTTTGGAAAGCTCATATGCTTGTTTTTGTGGAACAAAAGTAATTCCAAAAATTTTGTTCAGTTTGTTGTAATCAATTGGTTTCAAATCTGGATTCTTTTGTTTTATTTTGTTTTGACTCTCTTTAGCAAGTTCTATCGTATCCACATAATCACGAACAATAGGAGGATCATGCTTAGTAAACAAAACATTTCCATTATACAAAGTATTCTGTTCTTCCTGAGCTTTCTTGAGATTACAAGGAGTTTTGTTCCTTAGAGCCATTTTGGTTTTAGTATGGTAAATCGGATCAGTTTGATTAGTAATCATGTGAATTGTTTGACTCGAATGACCTGTTTTAACCAACAAATTTTCTAGTTTTGCTATCATATGTTCTGACTCTATGATTTCTTCCAAAAGTTTATCTTCTTTCTTTGCAAAGTCCTTTTTCAACTGATCCCTTTCTTTTTCAATATTGGTATGAGCTGATTTTTGTTTTGAAAGCTGGTTTGTTAGATCAGAAATTTCCTGTTTTAAAGAGTTAATGGTTTTTGTTGAACTAATTTGAAAAGAATCAAATTTGCTTTGCAATTCCGTATCTTTAACAAGTAACTTCTTATAGCCAATTTCAAATTCAGACTCATGTTTTGTATCAATTTGAAAACTTTTTTCATTTTCCTTGTATCTCTCAAGCTCAGTGGTCAATTTCTCATTCGCGGCCTTAACTTCGCGATTGACCTTTTTCACTTTCTGATGCGTGGTTTGCGACCTACGCAGTAGGTTTTACCTCTCAAGGGATCTTGAGAAGCTTGCAATCCCCACCAGGCAGTGTACCTGACCGATGTAGTATAGTGAAGTGGCAAGTACCGGGGGATTGATCGTTCTCTCGGGGAATAGTGTCGTTAGGACTGAAAACTACTCTAATTAGGTCTAAGGGTGAGGGATGATTCTTTTTGTATTTTTTATAATTTATGGAAAGCAAGTAAAAATCTCGAGTATTTGGAAGAGTGGGCGGAATTAGTTGCTAGTCAACTAACCCAAAAGCTACTAATGCAATTAAAATAAAATAACAAGAAAATAAAAAGATTGTGAAACTAATATGGAGAAAAGTGTGTTTACTTAGATTTCACTACTCCCTAGCTATCTTTTACCGGTTAATTGGTTTGTTACAATTGTGTGGATGACGGGTTGTATTCCTTAATATCATTCGTAGGGCCGTGTACGATCTTCCCTAACTCTATAAGCGCAAACTTCATTCTATAGCGACACATTTAGTATCCAAACCATGAAATCANATGATTCTTTTTGTATTTTTTATAATTTATGGAAAGCAAGTAAAAATCTCGAGTATTTGGAAGAGTGGGCGGAATTAGTTGCTAGTCAACTAACCCAAAAGCTACTAATGCAATTAAAATAAAATAACAAGAAAATAAAAAGATTGTGAAACTAATATGGAGAAAAGTGTGTTTACTTAGATTTCACTACTCCCTAGCTATCTTTTACCGGTTAATTGGTTTGTTACAATTGTGTGGATGACGGGTTGTATTCCTTAATATCATTCGTAGGGCCGTGTACGATCTTCCCTAACTCTATAAGCGCAAACTTCATTCTATAGCGACACATTTAGTATCCAAACCATGAAATCACTAGTAATTACTTATGCATTAAATACAACCAAATAATCGTAGTACACATCCGATTCATGTTTCTTAAGACGTTCAAGCAAGTCACCAATTGGAAGTTAGCCAGTTTTCTTAAGCCTAACATCGACATAACCCACCCACAACAATTAACAACAAACCAACAACAAGTAATCAATAGCTAGGTTTCATTAGATCTAAGCAAACACAAGAGAAACCTAGCCTAGCATGTTAATTGAAAGACAAGCATAAGATATTATCACACAACACATAGACATATTGAATGATTTAATGGAAGACTTATCTTGAATTAAACATGGATGAAACAAGGGTGAAAAACCCTTGAAAAAGGCAGTAAATTCGACCTAGGATTTAACCGTAAAGTTCTCCCAAAAGTTACACACTTTAATGAAGAAAAATCCTAAAGTATATATAGAAAATACATTCTGATGGCGTCAGGTTAAAGGTTCAAGCAGAGGAAGAAGAAGAGGCAAGAGCTCGTGAGGAATACTTACGAGGTAAACAGGCTCGAAGAAACGCTCGTTGTGTATGGCGAATGGAAAATGGAATAGACCGTGTGCCAACGAGTGAGGACGATTCGAGTGTCGAGTCACGAGGGCTATGTGTCGGATGATTTGTTTTATTGATTCATAGTTTTATCGTATCGTACTTTTATCGTATTGTAGTTTAGGGCTTTTAATTTCCGTTTCGTTGTTTGATGTTTTAATTAACGTATCGTAGTTTAGGAATTTTAATTTCTGTTTCTATGTTTAATGTATTTTCGTTTTAATGTTTAACGTATTTTCATTTCCTACTTTAAAAAATGTTACAACTCGTATTCAAGTTGTATAAAATCTTACATTAAAGAACTTAATATATAACTAATTAGTAAATAATCACATTTCTTTTAAAACAAAAAAAAATGCAAAGTCAAGTAGCCAAACGAAAATAAAATAAAATAAAATAAAATAAAAGATGCAATAAGTACGAGGCTTCACCTCTTCGTGCAGACGAGGAGGTTGCAAACGGCGAGTTCCAAAGAGGGGGGGGGGCGGTGTGGTGGCGAAGCCCGGCGAAGCCGGCGAGGCTGCCACGTTGGAGTGGCAAACCCTCCTTCTTCACCACACCCAACACTCTAACAAGGGAGCTAGTGACGGCGCTTTGCGGCAGGTTGAAAGAAAATAACATTCTAAGAAATTTGTTATAATATATGTCTAGCTTATATATTATAGGGCTAAATTTGAGAGTGGCCCAGTCGCTCAGAGGTGTGGGTTTTTCTAGACCCGCTTTGGTTGGTTTCTTGAAATGGCCCAAGCGACTAGCGACCTTAACAAAAATGCGACATGTGCCACCACAAAAAGTAGTGCCTAATCATTTGTGTAAGGCACAACTAGAGGTTACTTTTGTGCTACTTATCACTAGCGACTTTTAAAAGTTTGAACGACTTCTAATAAAATTATTTTGATCTTTTTGCCCCTTCCCAACACTTCCCATCACCACAACCCTCTACCACCACACAACCGTCACCACCACCCTCCACCACCACCACCAACCTCTACCACCACAGATTCAAGCATAATTATCACCTTATTCGAAAAATGATTAACATGAAATTTCAACTAGCTTAATCTTGGCTTGAAAACATGAGAACACAGTGCAAGTATATTCCTTACTATCAATAAAGCATAACTTAGCCATGTAACAATAACAATTATCACCAACATTCATTATTCGAAAAATATAAGAACACCATAATTTGAATATCATGCAAAACAGTGAATTAAACTAATTGATTTAGAACAGATGCACACGAGATAATCCTAAACAAAACCCCTTTGGTTAATTAGACTCAAACAATCATCACAAAAAAATACCAAAATTCGAATCATGAATCCTAAAATTCGAATATCAATCAACACATCATGTTAGTTCAATTCAGTTAGGTCGAGTGTTCTATTAATCCATCTAAACAAAACCCTTATGGTTCATTGAACTCAAACAATCATCCATGATAAAACCCAAATCGACCTATATGCTCTAAGATTCGAAAAATCATTCAATCACGTTTCTAGGTATGATTGTTTGTTAGAAACATGTTAAACATAGATGTATTAAAAAAAAACCAACTAACCAATTTAATAATATGTGTGGTGGTAGAGGTTGGTGGTGGTGGTGGAGGGCGGTGGTGATGGTTGTGTGGTGGTAGAGGGTGGTGGTGATGGGAAGTGTTGAGAAGGGGCAAAAAGATTAAAATAATTTTATTAGAAGTCGCTCAAACTTTTAAAAGTCGCTAGTGATAAGTAGCACAAAAGTAACCCCTAGTTCTGCCTTACACAAATGATTAAGCACTACTTTTTGTGGTGCCACATGTCGCATTTTTGTTAATGTCGCTAGTCGCTTGGGCCATTTCAAGAAACCAACCAAAGTGGATCTAGAAAAATCCAAACCTCTGAGCGACCGGACCATTTGTAGAATTGCCCCTATATTATATGTATATATTTGATCATTATCTTTCATACCAGATTGGTATAACTAGTACATGTTGCCAAAGCCATTGACTTTCATTTGTTTGAGACCCAAAGACTAACCAACACGCATCACCATTGACTTTCATTATAATCCTTCATCATGCATCACCAATATCAAGTTAATATTATTGAAAAACGGGAAAAGATAAAATGTTGTGTAAGAAGTTTGTGTGGCTATATTTTGAAAAACGGGACTAGAGGGACCATTTGTGTCACAGCTCTAAACTCCCACCTAAATCCCTATAACTATCTAGGTTGACTTTGTTAACTTTCAAAAAGTTCCATATTTCTGTAGTGTTATGAGTGTGTTACGAACCCAAGCCAAGAGAAAGACCGAGACATATTTTGTGGAGTAATTTGATCAATTAAAGTGTGTAATCATCAAGCTCTAAGTCCTAAATACCATTCTCTATCTAGTAATATGCCTAAGTTGTAATAATCTTGTGTTTTATTTTTGTGTGTTCACATAGAGGTTTTGCTTAGCTTTCTTTTTGTTTTTTGTTTGGGCCTATTCTTTTTAATTGTCTTGTTAGAAGGTGGGTTGCCATTTCTTTTGTATTGTTCTTGTTTTTGGTTCCGTAATATATTGATGCCTTTCTATAAAAAAAAATAAAAATAAAATAATCTTGTGTTTTAATTAGGGTATATGAATGATGAAATTGGAGATATTGGTTAAATTGGAGTTTTGAGTTGAATTAGTATGTTAATAAGTTAAAGGGTGAAGTTCCTATAATGATTTCGGATGATTTAGTAATTTTACTTAATTGGAAGTAATGGGGTTTTTCT
This sequence comes from Artemisia annua, assembly GCA_014162995.1. Lineage (NCBI taxonomy): Eukaryota > Viridiplantae > Streptophyta > Magnoliopsida > Asterales > Asteraceae > Artemisia > Artemisia annua. The sequence goes on from LBNU01007683.1 coordinate 50,624, forward strand.
AATGATCATGGGTGATGATCTTAATCAAATAATGAGGTGCTTGGGATACAGGAGGGATTCATATGATCACATTGTTGATCTTGTTTATGAAGGATAATCGGTAATTAGTTTAGAAAATGGATAATGTATATACTTGTTATAGTTGAAATAGTATGCTAAATATGAATTTAATTTCATATAGGAACCAAGCGATAGAGATTGACATTGCAAAATAGATTTAGTTACGGATTGGAAGTATCAAATTCAAACTCCTCAGTTGAACAATCGCGCACAAATATGTGAACTTTTCTCGATTGCTTGGATTACAAAATGGCCCCGAAATTATATCAATAATCAGTGTAATGTATTACATAATGGACTAGCTTATTTCAAGGCCCTATGAAGTACTCCGCATTAGCCTGGTGCCTGCTACACACCCTGTACATGCTCATCATCGGCCTTCAAACTCCTCATCAGTTGAATAATTAGCATCGCTTGGATATATCTCCTCTTCACCAACATCTAAATTTTTTCCACTATTCATCGGCTGTTTGGGGACAGGGAGATCGATAGTCGAGATGCCAAGCAACATGCCAACAACCTCTTCCATTGTTGGCCTCTCCTTAGCATCATCTTGTATGCACAACAGCCCAATGTGAATAACTCTTTTCATGAATATTGAATCAACATTAATCTTGATTCTAGGATTAATTATGTTTGAATATGTTCCTTCCACCCAATTACTCCAAACCTACATTAGTTCAACAAACGTGTCAGTAGCTACAATTTATAAGCATTTTCCCTTGTTAAATCCTTTGGGCATTTTCCACACTCACATCACAATTGCATGTCACATATTATATGAAAGAGAAGAATATATAATTGATAACCAAAATACTTTTCCACAATTTTCGAGGCATTCTTTTCAGATAAACGAGAAGTACTAAAAAATTCGGGCTTGCTTTGATATTAAAAATCCATGTCAACTCTATGTTCTATAAGTTTGATTTGAGAAAGTAGGAACGCCTCTACTTTTGGAAAATAGATCACACAAACACAGTTCTACCATCATAGAATCTAATCATACTTACAAATTCTAGCATTCCGGGAGTATTACTACGCCCACTTAGAGTTTCCAGAAATACCACACCAAAACTATAGACATCAGTCTTAGCTGACAGACGACCATGAACAAGATATTCTGGAGCCAAGTATCCACTGTCATGTATGCAAATGCAGGTTTTAGTCATGACCAACACTATATAATACCATAATATTAGAAAAGAAGGCAGAGAAACACAAATATGAATAGAAATTAAAACCTTATTATTAACATATACAATCTTTCTTTGAAATGTACAACTTATATACCGACATGTAATATACTCCCAAATCTGAAGAGGATCCACGACACAACTATAAAAGATAAATTTCTAGATACCCAAGTAATAGCATTATTTCCTATTGAGCTATGTTTTAACCTAAACTCACCTCCTCCCAATTTCGTCTCAACACACAAGGGCTCTTTTAAGATATTGAATTTGTACAAGTTGGGTTAAAAATCAATTGATTACCTCGTTGCATAATATATATTGATCGGATAGCTAATGATCCATAAGTTCTGGATTTACTTAGTGACTATTGATGATAGTGGTCATCTAGGCTTAACAACAGCTTTAACATATTAAGTTAACTCTTCAATTCTCAAATGGAACCAACACTAGATACAAATTGAGTTCACACTACTTTACTTTGACAAAAAGAAACTGAATTAAAAGCACTGAATCATACTAAATGTACAAACCTTTGTGGCAAAGAAAACCAACTACAATTAGATACCCCCTTTCATCGGATCCTATTGATTTGTTAAAAAAAGATGACATCTAATTGAAGAGTTGAAGAAAGGTGAATAAGATTCAGACAGTCCCTTTTATCAATGAATGTTTATGTACTTACTTGGTTCCAGCTACCTGAGTGCGTTTGCAGTTTTTATCCTCAGTTTTTGTATAATCTTTTGCAAAATTAAAATTCCATAGTTTTGGGTTCATTCGTGCATCTAAATGAATGTTGTCTGGGTTGACATGACGGTGAATGATGCTACTGGGAGCATGCTGTTGAAGGTAAACAAGTGCCCTTGCAACACCTAGTACTATTTTATACCTCTCATCCCAGCCCAGGAGCTCACAATCAGGATCTACAAAGACAGATCACAAAAAACATGTTTGACATATGGTTTAATCTCAAATATATAATCTTAAAAACTATCGTTGTGGTAAAAAGTTAGATACGCCAAGGGTAACAATAGTGATTTCTTGTTCTTAAAACCCATCACAAGGTTCCAACAGTAGCAGTACGATCTCTTTTGAATCAAGCAGTGTACATGCAGTTCTAATAAAGATATTTACCAACTAATAAGCTACTCAGAGTTGCATAGGGTGCAAAGTCATAGATGAGGTATACGCCTGTTCCTTCAATGCAATATCCAAGCAACTGAATCAAATTCTCATGTTCTAGCAGTGCGAGTATCGAAACTTCATCCATAAATTGTTGATTACTGACACGATAAGATGGTTTAGGAGGTCCAGAAATTACTATATCTTGTCCATTCTTTAGCTTCCCCTGAATAATGAAACAACGTTGGAGAATATAGCAAAACTTGATTAACATAATTTTTTCTAAGTAGATTTATGACTATGGATACCTTGTAGATGTTACCATCCCAATCATCTCCTGAAATTATATTAGCTAAAGAGAAGTTTTCTGCTGCAACACTGATGGTATCAAAATCAAACCAACGTATCATATGGTTTTCACCTCCGACAGTAGGAAGGTACATTTCCAATGATATTAAGTTTCTATGTTCAACTACAAGCTCAAAAAATTTATAAAAAGTTGTTAGAAAGGGACATAAGAGTTATATCACAGATTAAATATCTATTCTAACTTCGTGATAGAAGTTATAGAAGACAGGTAAAGATAAGTTGTTAAGATACATTCAGTGAATGGGACAACTGAGCATATTCATATGTTTATGGTATATATAATGAAGTATTCCCAAGGTCGCGTGCCAATTGAAAGCTTCACTTACTTGGCTAGCTAATTTTGCAAAGTTTACCATATTCCTATGGCATGTATGTGTTTAAAATAACAATATATACAAAACGGAAAACGGACCGGTGGACGTACAAGAGCAACATGTACAACACCAAAAACAACTACAACTAAACAGAAGTAGGACCTATATGATTTCAGTTACAGCGGTCAGCTCGATCATCATTCCATGTAATGTCTTCATGAATCATGATATATCATCATTCATGCATATATGTAGAAGAAAATATTTATTTTACTACTGAAAGCTATCACATGTCAATTAAAATGAGCTTAATTGCAAATTTACAGGGGTAGTCTGAACATGAAAAATCAGAAGTCAACATTTTTTTTACCAAAAGGGATGGGAATGGAACAAAATACCTGAGTTTTCCCAAGAAGACGGACTGGGAACCGTCGGTACCACTTTACCAAATATTTTCATGTCTAAAGGCGACAAACTTTGGTTAGCTTTCTCTTGTGAGGCTAGGATAGATTCAAGACCCATCACAACCTGGGCCATTGTAGGCCGTTGCTTCGGACTGGTATGCAAACACGAGTCAGCTAGACGTGCAAACGCCTTTAAACATTTAGGGGATATACTCCCCCTTAAATTCAAATCAACAATTTGCTTGACCCTGCCTTCTTTAACAGAGTCGTGTGCCCATGCTGCCAAACTACACTCTTCCTCGTCAATACTTGTATCTACTGCTTTTTTCCCGCACAAGACTTCAAATAGTACCACCCCAAACGCATAGACATCAGACTTTCGAGTCAACTTACCCGTGTGAAAGTAATTTGGATCTAGATATCCAAATGTACCTCTTACCATTGTGTTAACATAAGTGGAAGGTTGATTGGTTGGACCTATTTTGGATAACCCAAAGTCTGAAATCATAGCTTCCCAACTTTTATCTAGCAATATATTAGAGCTCTTAACATCCCTATGTATAACTCCATACTTAGTTCCTACACCAGTATGAAGATAATTTAACCCGAGGGCAGCCCCTATGCATATTTTGAGTCTTCTAACCCAAGTCAGATTCTGATATTTATGGAGACGATCTGCAAGAGTTCCATTAGGAATATACTCGTAAACTAGGATCATCTCTTGCTCATCATTGCAGTAGCCAATCAAAGACACCAAGTGGCGATGTCTTAACTTAGAGAGCATATCAACTTCAGCCCAAAACTCGACTGCTCCTTGATCAGAAGTTGATTCCAGCCGCTTAATAGCCGCTTCCACACGACTTGATCCACTAGAGATAGTCCCTTGGTAAACCTTACCAAAACCCCCACTTCCAATAACCAATGACTCATCAAAGTCATGTGTTGCTAGCTGAATCTCAGAAAATGTAAACTGGTGACACGGTTGTATCGATTCTAAGGATAAGGAGGATTGAGCGTGCTGGCTGCTGGTTGGAAATGACATGATTATGGATAGGAAATAGGAAGAGAACTAGACAATAGCATCTCAAATTAAAATGAATAAATGACATAGTTAATTAGTTATAGATATGCATCAGGTGCATTATTTATTGATATTTCTTCTTCCAGGAAAGAGGCATGGACCCAGCTTCATTTGGTGGTTCTACTACGCAAATGCGATATAGCTTGAAATGGCTTCATACTTTCCAAAAAGTACCGTGTGAGGTCCACAAAAGAAAGGACACCACTTTATGGCTTTATATTTTGCATGCTGCTTACTGCTTAGTAGTGTCGGTAACTTCTCTATTCAGGTTGAATTCAAAAGAGGATTAGAGGAGCATAATTAGTAAAGGTATATCTATATTTATATTTATACTTTACAAAAAGGTTTTATATCCCTAGCATCTTTTAGTCTTAAAATCCATCCAAACCAAACATGTATTAGCCCAAGAGGAAAATAACACAAGCGTAATATCGACATACATTTACATATATGCAAAATTTTTAAAAAGTAACTTTTTTTGGGGTGAGTGGGGCTACCCTACGAGAACTGGTACTATACGAGAAAGAGAAGATGATGAGGTGATCAATCAACCGGAAGATGAAGATGAACCGGATGGTGATCGATCATGCCCTGGTTTTGCCATGGGGATTTTGGTTACTGGTTCGGTTTAGTGACCGGAGTATATCTATCATATAAGGCAAGGCCTCTTAAGAGGATACTTATGCATGCTTAAGAGAAGACACGTACATACCTAAACTTTTGACATTGTGTTTTCATAAATAAAAATACAATACAAACTAGACCTAAACAAGTTTTGATAAAAGAAGGATTAATTTCATATATCACCACACTTTCATGATTAATTTACTATACACCAAAAGTGTAAGTATTGACTGCATAAGGGTTGTAATATGTTTAAAGTTGTTAAGAGGTATGTTTAAAGTTGTTAAGAGGTTGAAAGCTCTGAAGAAACCTTTAAAAAGTTTGAATTGGAAGAATGGTGATCTGTTTGAAAGGGGTATAAAACTCAGAGAGGAATTAAAACAAGTTCAAAAGTTGATGGAAGCTAATCCCCATTGTGATCATATTAAGAAGAGAGAAGCTGAATGTTTAGTTAAATATATGGAAGCTGTTGAAGATGAAGAGAAATTTCTTTCAAAAGGCCAAAGTTGAATGGCTTCAAAATGGGGACAAAAATAGCAAATTTTTTCGCAAAATTATTCAAAGTAGAAGACAAAGCAGTAGAATTTTGAGTGTGTCTGATGATGCTGGAAATTATGTTGAGGGGAATTTGGTTGCTAATAAATTTGTGGAACATTTCAAGAAGTTTTTGAGTACAGTTGACAATGTGGATCCTATTAATGTTGCTGAGAACCTTTTTGTGAATAGGCTGTGTCTGAAACTGACTCTTTAGCTATGATTGAAGAAGTCTCCTCTACTGTAATCAAGAATGCTATGTTTGAAATGAAGGATGTAAAGGCTCCAGGTCCTGATGGATTTACAGCTGCTTTCTTCAAGAAAGCTTGGAGCATTGTAGAGGATGATATATGTGCTGCAATTAATGACTTTTTCAACAATGAAAAGCTGCTTGGTGAGATTAATTAATTCCACTGCAATTTCTCTTATTCCTAAAACAAAAAATCCTACTAAAGTTACTGAGTACAGACCTATTTCATGTTGTAATGTGCTTTACAAATGCATAAGTAAGATACTCACTAACAGAATAAAAGGTTCTTTAAATCAGTTGGTTAACATGAATCAAAGTGCATTTGTTCCTGGGAGACTAATTCAGGATAATATTCTGCTTACTCAAGAACTTTTAAAGGGCTATAATTGCAAGAATGGAGCCAAGAGGTGTGCTTTGAAGGTGGATATAGCTAAAGCTTATGATACTGTGAGTTGGAGTTTTATGGAAAACATTCTTAAGCAATTTGGTTTTCATGATAAAATGGTTAAGTGGGTGATGACATGTGTTACTTCTGCTAAGTTTACCATCAATGTTAATGGTGAGAGGCATGGATACTTCAGAAATGACAGGGGGCTGAGGCAGGGAGATTCAGTTTCTCATTACCTCTTTACATTAGTAATGGAAGTGTTCTCTTTAATGATGGCTAGAAGGATCAATCAGGGCCATGGTTTCAGATATCATAAGGCGTGTAAGGAAATTCAATTAACTCGCCTTTCTTTTGCTGATGATCTCCTTATTTTAAGCCGTGGAGATTATAACTCTGTTAAGCTCATCAGAGATGTTCTGCAGGAATTTAGTACCACTTCTGGGTTAAAACCAAACATTGGGAAGAGTACAATTTTTTTTTGGAGGAGTGAATCTTGGTGAAAGACAAAGAATTCTTGATATTCTTCCTTTTAGTGTTGAGCAACTTCCTGTTAAATACCTTGGAATTCCTCTACTTGCAAAAAATATTGGTATTAATGACTGCAAAGTCTTGGTGGATAAGGTGAAAAACAAAATTAATGATTGGAAGAACAAGACACTGTCCTATGCAGGTAAGCTACAGTTATTGGCTTCAGTGCTCACAGCTATGCAAACTTATTGGGCAGCTGTTGTAAAAATTCCAAAAGCTATTGTCAAAGAAATTAACAGCCTCCTAAAAAGTTCCTTATGGAATCATGGTAAATGTGGCAAAGGTAAGGCTAAAGTAGCCTGGTCAGTGGTTTGTTGTTCTAAAGAAGAAGGGGGTCTAGGGTTGAAAAATCTTGATCAATGGAATGAAGTTCTTCTCATTAAGCACATTTGGAAGCTTGTAACCAATGCTGATAGTCTTTGGGTCAAATGGGTTAATAGAGTAAAACTTAAAAACAAGAGTTTTTGGGATGTGAATGTAACTAAACATGATTGTGGTACTTGGAAAGCATTACTGGAATTGAGAGATAAAGTCAGACCTTTCATTAGGCATACTATTGGTAATGGTGAGAAAACTTTGACGTGGTATGATTATTGGCACACAACAGGTCCTCTATCTAACTTCATCCCTAATAAGAGCATTTATGATGCAAGAATTAACTGCAATGCTTCTGTTGCTGATATGATAGAGGAAAATAGTTGGTGTTGGCCAAATGAATGGTATCATAAATTACCTATTTTGAATCAAATCCAAGTTCCAGATCTAGTGGCATCCAGTTCTGATACAGTCAAATGGAGAACAAAAGTTGGTCAATTGATCAATTATTCTTCTCAGAATGCTTGGAAGGATTTAAAAGAGGATTTGCCTATTGTAAAATGGTACAAAGCTGTATGGTTCAATAGTTGCAATCCTAGATGGGCTTTCACTTTATGGATGGCTATTAAAAGGAAGCTTCTCACTCAAGATAGAATAAGGAAATGGTGTCCTGATACTCTTCTCTGCCCTTTATGTAAGTCCATTAATGACTCACATAACCATTTATTTTTCAATGTGTTTTCTATGGAAGTTTGGAAGCAGTTAAAAAAGGATATCAAGATGAGTAATGTTCCTGAGATATGGGATCAAATTGTCTTAATGATGGAGAATATGGCTTGTACTAATTCTATATGGAATGTGGTAAATAGACTCATTATTGCAGCAACTGTTTACTATATTTGGAAAGAAAGAAATGATAGAATCTTTGCTCAAGATCCTAAGTCTACTGAAGTGGTGGTTCTAAACATTAAGGAACAATTGAGACTCAAAGTTATGAGCATAAAGGTGAGAAAGACTGTGCATACTGAGAAAGTGGCAGAATTATGGAATGTCAAGTTTCAACACTGAGAAAGTTAGTAGTTGATGGATATGAGTCTGTTTGGGTATTCTTACAGTATTGATGGTATAAATACTAGATCTCATTTGTATTTGACAAGAATTGGAAGACTTTGCTATATGCAGATACAGTTTTCTGGCCCTAAAAGGGTGTTTGGATCGTTGAATAACAGAAGCACTATGACTTATTTGCTTTTGTCTTTTATTCTGACCATTACATTGGAGTGACACCTTGTACCTTGGAGTTCTAACTGGTATGGCTATACCTATGTTAACATCTTGACTGTTTCATATATGGTCTTGGGAGGATATTGGACATTTAAGTTAGGCTAAACAGGAGGCCTAACTGGTATGAATGTACCATAAAGTAGGGTCCCCATTTGTGAAGGGTAAATGGTCTAGGAGGATAGTGTATGATGAATGGAATAGAGAGGTGTGAAAAATGAACCTTCTTAGTCCATTCAATACACTATCACAGGAGGTAATGGTTGGTCCTCACTCAAGGAGAGTGTTTCTAAATGTGTGAAGCCATTTGTAAAGATGGAAATGTAGCACATTTGGAAGAGCCATTGAGTGGAGGGGTTATGGGTTCCTAGTGATGCCTTTCTTCTTTTCTACTTTAATAACTGTGGTGGCAGGTTGAGTGGTTATAGTGGAAAGAAGAAAGGAAATGTAGCTAGATGGTAGGTGCTCTAAGGTGAATTGATGTGATAAAGTTGGTATTTTGTTCTGATGAATGTTGAGTTGAAGACCGAAGAAGTGAAACTCTGTTTTGATAGAATCTTAGTTTGTTTGAGATAGTCTCTTTGTTGTCTGATATCAGACAAAAGAGGTAGTTTGTTTTGCTGTATTGTATCAGTTTAGTTGTATCAAGATTGGGTTATGTCCAAGTCTTGTTTTCTATTCTTATGATGTAATATTGTTGGAAGTAATATAATACATTCACCTTTGCACAAAAAAAAAAAAAAAAAAAANTATATATGAAATTTTCAACTAAAAGGAGGGAAGATATGAAATTGGCCCATAAAAGAACTGCAAATGGAATATTTACTTCTAAGTGCATCCGTGCTACTATCTTCTAAATATAGCCCATTTCTAATTTTTTACCCATATTTTTCTTTTCCATAGAAAAACATAAATTTATTTGCAACAAACAACTCACATTATATGCATGCTTTCGTTTTCTATAAGAGTAAAAACTTTTGGTGAATTGTTGCATGAATGTATATGATTTGGAATCGATACAAAAAGCTAGCTTAACGATTTCTTATATTGGGTATCCTTCATCTTTATGTTTTAGTAAAAATTTTGGTCAATTTTTGCATGAATCTATATTTCGTGAGGTCGATAAACACACCCCTCACCTAAAATCCCTTTCACTCAATTACAACCAATCCCCTTATGCCACATCATTCTCCCACTTTTTTCTTCACTCACCCATTTTTTGTTGGCATCACACCACTCACCCTTCACTCACTTTCAATTTTTATTCAATTTTTTTTTTTTTTTTTTTTTTTTGAAATTACCTACTATATATTATTTGCCGTGAGGCTCTTTTTTATTATTTTTTTTTGGGCCTTCACGTTGGGTTTTCTTCAGCCCACCATTGGGTTTACTTCAGCCCATAGCTGGATGTACATCCGTACGCTTTGCATGGTCTTTTAATATATTAGATAAACACAGGTGATAAGTATCACCGCTTGGAGTTTACGTTTCCCAAGATCTAGATCTGTGCCGACACAAAAAATTGGGAGGTACGTGATGTGGTTTTGATTGTAGGGTTTTACTTGGTACAATACTTCAATTATATTTACTGTTTTTTTGTATCAACTTCTTGGTCTATCAGGTGGGTTTCTTTTGTACCTGTTGTTGTTGTTTTTGTTGTCGCCGATTTGGTTTGCATCTTTTGTAGTTACTAGCCTGTTAAAGACGCAAAAGAGGCGGTGGGTGGTTTTTGAAGGATGTTGGATTAGTAAACAAGAGTGTTGGCACAATTTGATTGGCCCGTATGGCATAGTGGGTCGACTATTCAACCCCCGTTTTGGTGTAATTGTGGGTTAAGCATTGTACGATTGCCTTGGAATGATAAATACTCTATCTAATCTCTGACCGATTGAAGCAAAAAACAAGTGTATACCTAAATTTGTACGATGCGATAATCAAAATACAAGTGTCTACATTAACAAGAAGCTTCAAGAACTCAGTTGTTGAAAAAATATATCAACATACAAAAGAAGAACCCACCAGATTAAGCAAGAACAAAGAAACAAAAAATACCATCTTTTGGAGAAGTGATTTTACAGCTATTTGTGGTGCTCAACGAATTTGCAACCGTTGTAGTTTCCTGTAATTAAGATACGAAGTCAGGTTAGCAAAGAGTATTGCTGACATTTTTTTCCAGTTATTATGTCTTCTAATTTTATTTGCTTATTATTTTTATTCAATCTTCAACTAGATTAAAAAAAAAAAATAAATAAATAAATAATAATTACAAATTGCTGATATCTTCTCTTTCACTCTCTTTCTTCATTCAGGAAAGGTGAAGATTGAATCGGGAACTGAAAACGGAGGCTGTACTTCTTGAGAAGGATACCGATATCCTTAATTCAAATTGTAAGTTTATAAACCCTAAACAATGGTGTTGAAGTAGAATTTATGAAGTTTCTTTTTTTACTTTTTTATAAAAAAATATTTTGGGGTTGTTGAAATTGTAGTGTCAAGTGATAAATTTTTGTTGATTAATTGATGAACAGCTGTTTTTCGCTGTTAATTTTGATAATTTCCTTTTTGTTATTGCTGGAAACAATAGGATTTCTCAAAAATGGTTGAAAGATAAACGACTTCATCAAGGAAGTGTTCTACTTTTGATTTTAGAAATGGTTTTTCATAATAGATTTGTAGGTCTCTTCTATAGGTGATTAGTTAAAAGCTTTGGTTTTATGGTGGCAGGTAAGAACTCAACTTGATGAAGGAATGGACATAGATGTAGCTGCACTGGACCCAAAATTGTGTGCGCTTTCTCTTCTCTATCCTGCTGCCAAAGGTGGTCACATAAGGTTAATGGATGAACTGCTTCAGCGTGTGGTGGTTGTAAGTAATCCTACACCTACTATGCTGTTAATTTGGAATCTCTTTGTTAAAACATAGATTAATAAATTTATTTAAGCGGGTACAAAAAACGCCATAGTTTAAGGCTAAAAAATAAATATAATAAATGTTGCTACAGTTGAATTTTGCCATTTAGTGGTGATTCAGTGTGTAATGGTAGTGAATTATGTTGCACTGTAGCTGTTCTAGCAAAACGGCGCCGCCTAATTTGCAATTTCAGGTGTAAGATTATTAGGGGTGTTTCTTGAGTTGAAGTAAGTAGGATTGATGGTTGAATATTTTAGGGGTGTTTGGATTATTAGCTTATGAGCTTATTTGAAATTGAAATGGTTGATATACACATAAACCATAGAAAATTGTCATCTCTAACTGTTAATAGCAGCTGCCATTTCCAGTTTTTACGAAACTTTTATATTACAAGTGAGTCTGATTTTATTTTTTAATTTTGTTTCATAAGTCCATCAGTGATGGTGATTTAGTAGTTTGACGATGTCGCTGGCAGCGATGGTTGCTTTGTAACAAAAAAATAATATTAATTATTGAACTTGATTATGCAGGGTAAAGGACGAAATGAACCTGAGACGACCGAGCCCATCTCAACAATTGCACCGGGAAAATTTCCTACCGGTGGTAAGTAGTTGAACTTTCTACACTTCGTAATACTCTTTTCTGCTTAGATTATGTTCAAGGTCAATAATTATATGATTTATTTGTCTAATTCAGTGTTTTCCTACAATTCCACAATTATGAACGCATATCTCTTATCGTCTGCTTAAAGATTGTAACCGTAACTTGGCACGACAACAGCTGGATCATTATGCAACCGTCTTTGTTTGCAGTCATGGCTGGTCATACATCTTTTTCACCCTGTTTGCATAATAATGCTATAAAGTTCGTGTGATTGAGAGATATTTAAATGAGCCAGACAGGATTCTAGCCGGTGAATTACTACAGCCAACTGGAGATACGTTAAGGTGTTCGAGTTGGGTCTCAAAGGTATATGTTCTTGATAGCTTTCATTTACATCAAGATAAAGTTAAAAAAACGTAATTTTTTAAAAAAGTAAGGTTAAAAAGTAATCAGCATTATTTTTGTCTTGAACTGTTGATATTGGTTTTGAAAATTTGTTATTGGGATGCAGATTCTCTGGAGGAAATAAATTGTCAAAGGATACCTGGATATACTCTTTTCAAGGAAGGAAATAGCACTAAACTATCATATCCGTTGGAAAATTTTCATTCAGATGTGTCGGGTCGAAGTTTTCACAATGGGAATTTCATACAGAAGAAGCTAGAGAAAGCTGCTACTCTACCCAAGTTAGTACTAGGCGTATGCGTTTTGTGAAGTTGCTATTCAGTGTTTTCAAAACATATCGTTTTCTTTCTATTAACGAAATTTAGTTTATTTTCAGTGTAAAAGTGGATCAAGGCACTGTGACATCCCTTCTTGAAGACAAAGGAGCTATAGGAGGAGCTCAACATAAAACCAAATTTGTTGAAGTAGTAAAAGCATTTGCACCTATCACAATGTCAATTTGTGTGATGGTTGTTTGTCTAATTTGTGCCGTTCTCTCTGCATACCACAGGTACATTATACATTCTTTGATCGGTCTATACATTCTTATGACAAGTCTCAGTAGTCACTTATAAAACTCATATCCAAACACCTGCATTAGGTGTATGCCAAGTTTTTTATATCGGGCAAAGGAAAGCAATAAGAGTTGGTGCTCCATGAGTTGTGACTACTGAGACTTGCCATACAACAATAAGTTAATATTTTTAAGTGATAAGCTAATCTTGAATTAAACAATGGGTCACACCGGGTTCGGGCAAAATGGGCAACATTTGCTACTGTTCAAATGGGTCATCTGGATTAATTTCTAAACCATCACCTTCTCATATTTAGAGGGCGTATTAAGTCAGCATTCTTAAATTGATTATATAACATTATATAATCAAATAGTTATTTGCAACAAGATAAGTGAAGCTACGAATAATTGGATAATTTTGTACCCAACCTATAGAACCCTCATGTACTATTCACGAAATTGGTGTATATGTGCTCTTCATGCTTTGTGAGTATCGTTATTTGAAAAGTGTAGTAGACATAAGAGCATGATGGAATGTTCAACTGTCTTTCAGTGAATTAGCCTGTGACAGATTTAAGTATGCCGACTCTTATGAATGAATCAAAATCAACGCTATCTGTCTCCATTGGTATCACAGACAATGAACATGATCACATAGGATATTTGGTATATGTTAAATTATCACAGGTAGCATCTGCTCCTAATTCAAGGTAGCAGTTTAGGGCCAGTCAAGAGGGCAAACGCCACTAACTCCCATGCTTTCTTAGTTTTTTGTATCTTCTATAAAAACAGTTGTTGCTTGAAATATCATATGCAATATAATTTCAATCAAAGTAATTTTTGAATACAATGAATTAGGAGTCAGTGCTTAAAAAATTCGCTAACACATATATTTTATCAATACATACTTACATACTAAAATAAATTACACCTATACACATACAAAAGCAGACCCGTCAAGGTGCGGCAGTAACATCATACAAGCTTTTACAGAATTCTGCATTATTAATTCAAAATGATTTAACACAATGGCTCCGCGAGATGAGATCAGGTGCAGAAGAAGGAATGAAGCTGAAACGAACTCCGGGTAAAGGGGTGCCTGCTGTAGTCATGTCAGAATAAGGTTTGAAGTAAGCACAATTGGTCCGAGTAAGTGTACAGTTGCCTTAAACTCGGTTATTTTACTTTTGTTGAGAGTTTAGTTGTTTGAGAAAAATATATTACTATATTTTGAAACCAATATCTTTGGTAAGAAACTCAAATGAAGTCGTATATTTCTAAAATCATAAGTATATAATCCGAACTCCGAACTGGGAATAACATGTAGAGGTCTATTTGCATTGGTATTGTTTTATAATTGTAGGATAAAATTACTATTAAGAAATTATATGACTGCTATGTTTTGTAAGATTAATGTCCTATAGGCATGAAACCGAACGACTTAATGTGTTAAAAGGCCGGTGGGAGAGCGTATGTCATTGTGTTTCTCTATACACATTCAGGGAATGATAAAGTATAAAAAGCATCTGGGATTGATCAGTTAGAGATGGTAAATGCATTTATAGCGCTTTTTGTAATCCCCCTAAAATTACCATGTAATGCTTTTGGGTCTATCTTTGTAATTGTTACAGCTGAATTGTAGTCAAATGCTACATGACATCATATCCCAACCAAATAGGAGAGCAGGTGCATACGGTGATCTGACGAGTGTCACTGATTACAAATACGTTCAAGACATGCAAGGAGAAGCCTGTTATTCCACATTAATTCCAAAGGTAGAATGAGCCTGGATACTGATTGCGAGTAATTTGTGGATTTAAGGAGGAAGTCCTCATTTTAAAATTAGGTAGCTTACAGAATGTGTCATAATGACAAGTTTGCAGAAATTTTGTATTATGCATATCAATAGTCTTTTAGTTTCAACAATGCACATAAAAGTTATAACATTGGATAAATATATGATATGACTATATTTTGCATAACTGATGGAATTTAATTTATTTAGGTTTTTGACAGTTTATAGGATTTAATTTTTGTAAAATTTTCAAGGTGATATTGGATTTGATTTGATGTGCTTGAAGGGAGTTTAAAAAACTTATTTTAGAATTGTTCGTTTCATTTCATGGTTCCTTCCCGCAGCAACGCGCGGGCTTACCCACTCGTTAAAGATAAAAACCTTTTAAGCGTTTATTTTCAAAGGAGAAAATATACAAGTACAGTAACTCGAAAGACTACTTGAGATCCTTGGGTCAAAGCCCAACCCAACATACATAAAAACACAACATATAAAACATTTATTTCATTACCTTTATCCTTAAAGAACAAAAATGGCGGCACTTAAATCACTGAAGCTCCAACACTTCCATCCTTCATCATCATCATCATCTTCAAAAAAAAAAAAAAATAGAGCCGTTATGCTCCAACGGTCAAATTTTGCTACTCCAATGGCGGCGGTGTTCCCGCACGGGAACCACCCCCTACCGTGCCTCCCCGCATGTGTTGCCAACCCCCGATACATGGATTCGCAACTTTTTTGAAACCGAATTTAATCTGTTGGGGTCTTTACAAAGTACTAAAACCAATAAAACAACCAACATCGAATCTCGTGGGCTGTTCTACGAACAGACTTTGCATTTCCTATATGTTAATAAAGAGTTGAGTAGAGTGGTCGGGTACTCAATTTTGGGGGGAAAATATTAGTTTTCTATTTCTTGTTCAAGACAGGTTAAAATAGATTAAGGTTTACAAATTCATTGTAAACTTTTGATTATATCTATTCTTTTTTCGCAAGTTTTAAATTTTCCATTTTTGTATAACTTTTCGTTTATCTCGGTGCTAGTTTTATATATTAAAAGAAGTTGTAATTGGGTTATTCACTACAGGTTAAGATCCTACAAAACGTTTTTACTTACTATAAGTACATGAGCCCCGTCAAATTCAAGTTGATTTTCATGCCTCAGAAGTATTTAAGAAAACAGAAACATGAAAAAACCTTAAATCGCCAAAGCTTATTGATTCGGCAAAAGAGGCGATGGTTGATAATCAGATAATGGTCGTAGAGTATAAGGACGAAGGTCTCTAAATTTGTTGATAATGATTCAAATGTGACTAGCACGTGTCCATAGGTATTTATACTATGTATCCCTTTATTAGATGGTCCAACATGATTTTTTCAAAAAATATGGTCCAACATGCATGAGAGCTTCAAATCAAACTCGATTTTTTTTTACACCAATAGACATTTTGCCGGCGGCCAAGGCTTTAGCCGGCCAAATACATTTGGTCTGAGGCTAGATGCCTTCTGCCAGCCCAAAAACTTGCCAACTTTAATTTCTGAAACTGACTTTCAAACTCAACGAAACCTGAAACTTTGCAGAATCACTATACATATACTAAATATAAAATATGCACTTTGACGTTACATAATTATTTACGAAAGTGTGAATATCGGCTTATACCGAACATTCCTTTATACATTTCAAAGCATAACTTATATACAACTCTTTAACACATTATCATGTCTTTAAATACAACTTTATAACACTATAAAACGGACTCTAAGTTTAATCGATCTTCTAAAATGAAAAACAAAAATATTCCAACTTCACAAGAACTAGAACCACATTATATATTTGCTACAAAGGAACACAATTCTAAATAAAAAGAAAAAAAGAAAAAAAAAAAAAAGGATTTCGCCAAACTCAATAACCTTGATATACGCATTAAATGGTATAGGGCTGTAGGCCATACAAATTAAATAGGAATGACTCGGAGAAGGAAAAATTGCAGAATAATGAGAGAAGCTTTGATCGCCAAAAGGGATAAGGTTTTGGAGTGTTAAAAAAAAAAAAAAAAAAAAAAAAAAAAAAAAAAAAAAACAAAAAAAAAAAAGTAAACCCGCGTATCATAAGACTTTTTTTTATTTATTTACTTTTTTTTAAGGGTTTTTCTAAAAGCAGCCCTTAGGGCTTTTGATAGCAACTAATTTCCACCAAAGTCTCTTAAAAGTTAAAGACAAAACAAACTTGTTCAACATTACCACAATGAAACGTTTCTTCATCCCATTTTTCGCATGAGTTATCCATTTAATAAATTTTTAAATTTGGGATGTTGCATGTGGAGCAATTAATTAATTTATTCAAACAAACAATGAATAAAATGCTAATAAACCAAATTTTCATACAGAAGCATGAACATGCAAAACTGGACGTAAAGATACTAGTAAACACACTTAAGGAAACAAAACAAGGTTCATTTCAATTATTGAACGTAAGATACTTAAAAAAACATGAAAGTGATGCAAATAGTAACAGAAATATAATCTTCTAGTGCTTCAAATTAAAAACCGGATTTAGCCCTACATTGTGTGGCAAGCATCTTTTACAATATGCCACTTTATTTATGTTTATTTATATGATCAAATGCACTCGACTCGACTTAGGTCGAGTTTTTGATTTTGAGCCACTCGAGATCGATTATTTCTACTTTTCAAGCTCAAATTCGATGAAGAATCGACATATCAGCTAGATTTTATGAAAACTAAGTAATATCATGTAAAATATCTCAAACACACAGAAAATCCATTTTTTTCTCTTCTCAACCTTTCGCCGTGATAATGCCTCCCACAAGGAGGTCCATTTTTGCGGCAAAGTCGAGTAAAAATGGTGTACTTGAGCGGCAAATTGAAAAATGGGTTTGGTGCAATACTTCCTGCTACCTTAGTTGAATGAATGTTTGCTTTAGAGCATCAGATGTGGTGGCTCAAGCCGTTTCGCCACCTCAGCCTTTCACATTCACACACCATACTACCCTTTCACTAATAACTCAAGCCTTTTCACTCATTTTATAACCCAATATTCTCAACTAAAACACAAACTTAATAACAAAACATAATTTAAAAAGTAAAAAAAAAAAATAATAATAATAAAAAATAAAAATGGCACTGCGCCAGTATACTCACTTGGCAAATGGTGGGTGGGTGGTATACTAATTGTATTAGTTTTCTTTGAAATGTAGATATAGAAATACAGTGAATAAAAGAAAGAAAAAAGAATTTAGAACGTAAAAAGTGGTGATGTGATAGTAGTACCATGATACTATGCATGCTTTACTTTGCTTTTGTTACTTATCCAACGAAATGTCACCTCAACTTAGTTTTTTCTTAAATAAATTATTCTACAAACCATTTCTTTCGCTTTCATAAGAGCCCGGGGAGTGGTAACGCCTCCCCGGCGTTATTGCATATGTGTCACAAGTAACACGGCGTTTCCGGGGTTAAAACCAATTCCAGGTACTTCGCGTTACCGCTGCGTTTCAACTTGAGTTGGTGGAGCAACTTGCGTTCCAACGCCTGCAAGCCCAATATACCCGTTTGATTCAAAGTNACCCAATTCCTCGTGAACGTGAGCTTGAAGAGGAGCGTTTGAAGGCCGACTATTTTAATCAATATTGTGAGTATCCTCATAGAGACTTTCGTAGAAGTTTTCGTATGAGCCGGAAATTATTTCTTGAAATAGTTTCCGGTATTGAATCATATACTACCGATCCTCTTCCGGATAATTTTGCATAGTTTAGCAATTATGGTCGCCAATGAGTACCAGCGAATACAAGAAGAAGAAGCCCAATCATCTCTCCGGATAACCCGTAACCCAATTCCTCGTGAACGTGAGCTTGAAGAGGAGCGTTTGAAGGCCGACTATTTTAATCAATATTGTGAGTATCCTCATAGAGACTTTCGTAGAAGTTTTCGTATGAGCCGGAAATTATTTCTTGAAATAGTTTCCGGTATTGAATCATATACTACCGATCCTCTTCCGGATAATTTTGCATAGTTTAGCAATTATGGTCGCCAATGAGTACCAGCGAATACAAGAAGAAGAAGCCCAATCATCTCTCCGGATAACCCGTAACCCAATTCCTCGTGAACGTGAGCTTGAAGAGGAGCGTTTGAAGGCCGACTATTTTAATCAATATTGTGAGTATCCTCATAGAGACTTTCGTAGAAGTTTTCGTATGAGCCGGAAATTATTTCTTGAAATAGTTTCCGGTATTGAATCATATACTACCGATCCTCTTCCGGATAATTTTGCATAGTTTAGCAATTATGGTCGCCAATGAGTACCAGCGAATACAAGAAGAAGAAGCCCAATCATCTCTCCGGATAACCCGTAACCCAATTCCTCGTGAACGTGAGCTTGAAGAGGAGCGTTTGAAGGCCGACTATTTTAATCAATATTGTGAGTATCCTCATAGAGACTTTCGTAGAAGTTTTCGTATGAGCCGGAAATTATTTCTTGAAATAGTTTCCGGTATTGAATCATATACTACCGATCCTCTTCCGGATAATTTTGCATAGTTTAGCAATTATGGTCGCCAATGAGTACCAGCGAATACAAGAAGAAGAAGCCCAATCATCTCTCCGGATAACCCGTAACCCAATTCCTCGTGAACGTGAGCTTGAAGAGGAGCGTTTGAAGGCCGACTATTTTAATCAATATTGTGAGTATCCTCATAGAGACTTTCGTAGAAGTTTTCGTATGAGCCGGAAATTATTTCTTGAAATAGTTTCCGGTATTGAATCATATACTACCGATCCTCTTCCGGATAATTTTGCATAGTTTAGCAATTATGGTCGCCAATGAGTACCAGCGAATACAAGAAGAAGAAGCCCAATCATCTCTCCGGATAACCCGTAACCCAATTCCTCGTGAACGTGAGCTTGAAGAGGAGCGTTTGAAGGCCGACTATTTTAATCAATATTGTGAGTATCCTCATAGAGACTTTCGTAGAAGTTTTCGTATGAGCCGGAAATTATTTCTTGAAATAGTTTCCGGTATTGAATCATATACTACCGATCCTCTTCCGGATAATTTTGCATAGTTTAGCAATTATGGTCGCCAATGAGTACCAGCGAATACAAGAAGAAGAAGCCCAATCATCTCTCCGGATAACCCGTAACCCAATTCCTCGTGAACGTGAGCTTGAAGAGGAGCGTTTGAAGGCCGACTATTTTAATCAATATTGTGAGTATCCTCATAGAGACTTTCGTAGAAGTTTTCGTATGAGCCGGAAATTATTTCTTGAAATAGTTTCCGGTATTGAATCATATACTACCGATCCTCTTCCGGATAATTTTGCATAGTTTAGCAATTATGGTCGCCAATGAGTACCAGCGAATACAAGAAGAAGAAGCCCAATCATCTCTCCGGATAACCCGTAACCCAATTCCTCGTGAACGTGAGCTTGAAGAGGAGCGTTTGAAGGCCGACTATTTTAATCAATATTGTGAGTATCCTCATAGAGACTTTCGTAGAAGTTTTCGTATGAGCCGGAAATTATTTCTTGAAATAGTTTCCGGTATTGAATCATATACTACCGATCCTCTTCCGGATAATTTTGCATAGTTTAGCAATTATGGTCGCCAATGAGTACCAGCGAATACAAGAAGAAGAAGCCCAATCATCTCTCCGGATAACCAGTAACCCAATTCCTCGTGAACGTGAGCTTGAAGAGGAGCGTTTGAAGGCCGACTATTTTAATCAAAATTGTAAGTATCCTCATAGAGACTTTTGTAGAAGTTTTCGTATGAGCCGGAAATTATTTCTTGAAATAGTTTCCAGTATTGAATCATATACTATCGATCCTCTTCCGGATAATTTTGCATACTTTAGCCAAGTACCCGATTGTACTGGTCGGATGAGTATTAGTGTTCTCATGAAATGCACTATGGCCATACGCCAATAGGCATACGGCAACTCACCGGATGCGTTCGATGAGTATTTGCAAATGAGTGCACGTACCGGACGTGATTGCCTAGATAATTATAATATGTGCATTATTGATTTGTTTAAGGAAGAGTTTTTAAGAAAACCAAATATACATGACGTTCAAAACCTATATGCGAAACATGAGAATCAACATGGTTTTCCGGGAATGCTTGGTAACATCGACTGTATGCATTGGGAATGGAAAAATTGTCCGGTGTCATGGCAAGGGCAATATGGTAGGGGTGATAAAAAATACCCGACTATAATGCTTGAAGCTGTTGCGTCGTATGATTTGTGGATTTGGCATGCATTTTTTGGTGTAGCGGGTGCGAATAATGATATAAATGTTTTAGATAATTCGCCGTTGTTCGATGACATGCTTAATGACGAAGCCCCTGTAGCTCCGTATGAGGTAAAATGGAGTTGCGTTTGAACATGGGTACTACTTAGCCGATGGAATTTACCCACAGTGGGCTACTTTCGTCAAATCATTCACAAATACCGTTGACGATAAACACACTTTCTTTAAAAGGCGACAAGAAAGTGCATGAAAGGATATCGAACGTGCTTTTGGTGTTCTCCAAGGACGATGGGGAATAATACAACAACCAGCATGTGCTTACCAGGTTACCAAGATAAGTAGAATCATGTATTCTTGCATCATATTACATAACACAATTTTAAAAGATCAAAAGTTTGCAATAAGTGAATACAAAGAAATTTTCAAGAATCCGGCTAGACACATGCAAGACAGATGGATTGAAAGATACGGTCATTTTAAAGATACGGTCATTTTAAACAATTTTTTTGTAGTTTGGTTATGCTTAACTGCTTGATTTCATCCAATTTATAACACGTGTCATTTACAAGTACAAGCTCTGTTTTTTTGGGTTTTAACTTAAATGATAACTATACGCTCATTCTTCACCACTTTTCCACTTCACACATCACCGCTGTTCCACTTCATCACTTGACCACCATTCACGCTCGACTGCTCCACCACCACTGCTTAACTGCTCAACCACCACTCCGGCTACAACCACCTCCACACTCTATTGTTACCAACTCCACCTGCCATCCACCCACCTGCACTTCCTCCTAACGACCACCTCATGACAACATTTCACTAGAACATTTCACTAGAATATACTAACAAAATTTATTAACAAATAGATCTACAAATAAATAAATAAATAAATAAATAAATGATACACAAACTTTATAACAAATTTTACATGAACTTTATAACAACAAAATACACAAATTTATATAGACTTTATAACTTAATTTAAACAAACCTTACATAAACTTACAAAAAATTTACACATCAAACTTTAAAAAATCTACACTTTAACCGGTGACGGCAGCAAGTAAGGCGTGGAATCAAGCATAACCAAAATGAGAAGAGGGTGTTCGTGACCATATCTTAGACCCACTCCAACCTATCGTATTTGTTTTGTGTGACAAAACTTGACAGATAAATGTCTTTGACATTAGGCTGGGCACAGAACCAAGGTCGTCGTGTAGGTCGACCTTCATCATATTCGGTCGCTATTGATGTGGCCCAACTGGTCGTATGTGGTCGTGGCCTTTTTTTTTTTTTTTTTTCCCAATCGCCTTTATATGATTGATGTCATATATGCGTTTGTGGGGTATGTTTTCTTGTAGTGTAGGTCGTCACTGCTGTAGCAAAAAGTCGTCTATCGGTTGTCGAAGAGAAAGCTGATGTGACAGGCAAAATGAAGATCGCCCATGGTCGCTTACTTGCTTAGTCTTAATATTTCATAAACATTGTTTATATTTTTATGAAAAAGCTTGTAGTCTAACGTTGTTTATATTGTGTGAGAATGCTTATTTACTTTGTCCGCTCAATTTACACATAAAACACGTATAATACATTTTGTGGTGTACGTAACAGAATGGTTAATTTAACTTTGACAAAACATAAAAAAAGCGACGTAATTTAAAATCATCGACATGTTAATATTTCTTTAGTCTTGATATGTTAAAATTCTACTGCAAAGAAACTAGTAACGGAGTACGAAGAAGTATTTTTAATATAAGGTTGATGACGTATTAATATTGAAAGTAACTAGTCTTAGAATCCATTTAAATGACCCTACGACCTTCAATGACAAATGGCGAGGATCTCTCCTCGGTTTGTGTATTGATTCTCTTTACTTTCATTTTCTTGTTTATATTTTAAAGGAAAATGCAAATGTAAATATCCTACTTAAATGTGAGAATTAACGGTTTGGATGGATGCAGAAAGAGAATGCGTAGAAAAATAATATATAACTTTAGCAATGCTCTATTTTAAAAGAAGTTTCTAAAATATATTAGCGTTATATTAAATTTTTACTCGACCATTGGGCTTATATCCCAATGGTACCTTATGTTGTATGAGAAGCTTCTCAATCAAATGGTTGTGGGTTTAGGTCTGCTTGGAACATGTGAGATAAATTTGTGGTATAAATATTGTAAAAAAGTTAAAATGCAACTTGACTATCAAATTTTTTCAAAACAAATATGAGTATACATAAGAACGTAATAAGTAATAAGATAACAAACTTGACTATCAATTTCTTTTCAAAACAAATAAGAGAAATAACACTACTAAGTTCAATAAACTTTGAAATGATATTACTAGTAATTTATTTGAAATAGTACTAACAAGAAGTTGTATTAATAAACAAATTTTGGCAAACATCACTTAATTAATTGGGTTACAAATTTGCATTTTGATTTGTTTATCCATGCTCTAACTATATTATTTAGCATCTTCTTACATATGCTTTAATGCTTCAGCTATTTATCATCTCTAAACTGTTTTTCAAAGTAAAAATGATTAAAGTTTAAAATTCAAATACATGGTTGAAGATAAGAAAAAAATTTAAGAATGATTAAAGATGCTTCATAATCTTTTAAGAAAAAAAATTGAAGGAGAGGGAAATGAGTAGATGATATATTTTCTGACAAAGACGTCATTATGTATCAAATGATTTAAAAAAGTTTTAAAGAAACAATTAAAAAAGGATAGGCGACTGTCAAATGTCACATGTATGTGTTGGCTGTCGTCCTTTTTATTTAGGGTTTTTCTAAAAGCAGCCCTTAGGGCTTTTGATAGCAACTAATTTCCACCAAAGTCTCTTAAAAGTTAAAGACAAAACAAACTTGTTCAACATTACCACAATGAAACGTTTCTTCATCCCATTTTTTCGCATGAGTTATCCATTTAATAAATTTTTAAATTTGGGATGTTGCATGTGGAGCAATTAATTAATTTATTCAAACAAACAATGAATAAAAGCTAATAAACCAAATTTTCATACAGAAGCATGAACATGCAAAACTGGACGTAAAGATACTAGTAAACACACTTAAGGAAACAAAACAAGGTTCATTTCAATTATTGAACGTAAGATACTTAAAAAAACATGAAAGTGATACTTAAAAAAACATGAAAGTGATGCAAATAGTAACAGAAATATAATCTTCTAGTGCTTCAAATTAAAAACCGGATTTAGCCCTACATTGTGTGGCAAGCATCTTTTCTTCTTCTGAGACGTACTTGTAGCATCATTTACCATGAAAATAATATTTTCCTTCTCCGGGCACTTAGGTTTTGTATGTCCTCGTTGTTTGCATAAAGAACATCTATTTTGCCCCTTACTCGCCACTTCTTTTCCACCCTTTTCGCGCCCTTTTCTTGGACGACCTTTTGGTGTTGATTTTGGAGGACAAAGAATGTCATTTTCAGTATCCGGCATGTCATCCAAGACAATATCTTCATGGTTTATCGATGTTTGATCCATTGATACATCATTATCCTTGGCACTCTTTTGTAAGTTATCCGAACACCAACGTAAAGGCAAGTAAACCAGTGGTATTTTGAAGCAATCTTTGTGGAGAAGTACCCGAAATATATGACGACAAAGTATCCCCCAAAATTCAAAGTTTTTGCAGCTGCAAGTGATTATATTTCCATCCCAAAACACCTTGTGATTTTTATTATCTCCGTCAAAATATCTAATTATAAATTCATCACCATCAATGTGAACTACCAAATACCGACTTGCTCTTTCGAATTCTTCCTGAAACTTTTTGAAAGCAAACGGTGTGAGAACTTCAAAAGCTTGTTCTTCCAATGGCGATTTTGTTTTTAAAGATGGATGTCTAAGTCTCGATAACATCCTGTTATGCGCTTCTGCTTTTTCAATTTCTTCGATAGCGAGATCCACCTAAAAAGGTAAAGTAGAACTCACATGAAATATCATATATCAACATTAATGTTGAAGGCAAAGTTGATTTTTTTTGTTAGACCGTCACAGTTAAATGAGAAACCGGAGAAGACTAATGAAAAAGATGGTGAATTAATATACTCGTATATGTTTTCAAAGTGCAGTAGGCTAACATAAAAATCAAGTAAAGTTATACCTGGCGAACAAAGTCCTTCAAATTTGTACGAGAGGAAACAAATCTTTTAATGAAGGCATTAATGATCTGCTAGTTGATGTCATCCCTCAAAAAAATAATTGCGAAGATAACATGGAGCCCAAGACATCCTAATTTCGTACAAACCTTGCACATGATTATTGTTTTGCAAATTATACTTTGCAACTAAAATTGGCCAATTATGCTCAAACTCTTCAGCGGAAGTCATTCTATAAAGCGTATAAAAGTCACCACACCAACTTTGGTACTCAGTACGTAAAAGAGCCGAAAACCAACAACTAAATTTTGAAGTGATATGCCATATACAGAAGCTATGTTTTGTTGTTGGCATTTCAATGGATATTGCTTGTGACATCCATGGATCTTGATCTGTTATAATTGTTTTTGATGGTTTTTTCATTATAGTAACAAAGGTCTGCATTTTAAACGAAAAGATGAATAAAGTTAAGAACTAAATATCGAAAGTAGAGTATGTATGTTTTGATAATTACCTTCATTAACCACCTAAAGGTTTGGACAGTCTCGTTACGAAGAAGTGCACTTCTAAATAAAACGGTCTTACCATGATTGTTGACACCAACAAATAGTGCACAAGGCATGTCGTACACATTGACCTTGTAAGTGGTATCAAAGACAACCACATCGCCATACTTTTGATACCAATTGAAACTCTGCGGATGACACCAAAATATGTTTTCAAGTCTTCGCTCTTCATCCACGGTGTATACATATTGAAACTTGACATCTTTTTGCTTTAAAGATCTCATATACTCTATAAGATTCATTGCGTCGCTGCCTCCAAGAAGTCTCCTCACTTTTGTAAATAAATTGTGAATATCCTTGCCAAGGAATGAAAGATCCCCATGTTTCACATTTTTCTTTAGCTCCATTACTCGAATAATTTCCCGAACATTAAGTCCAGCCTCTTTGTATAGCAAAATTTCTTTTTCGTCCTCTGGAGTGATAATGCGATTGGCAGGAAGAAATCGCATCTCCTCGTGTGACAGCAGTTCGTGATTATGATCCTTGATGAACTTTGTAACATGCCATTCTTCGGGAAATATATCAAAACTCTTTTTTAGAGTTAACCGCATATGAACCTTGCACCAACATTTTCTTGACTCCCTATTTCTACGATTTTTGGAAACGACGTGTGATTTTTTTGCTGGGTTTCCACCACGATGACAACAAATATCACGTCTTACTGACTTGTTATTTCTTGTGTTGGAACGGTCTTTCCGAACTGAATAACCATGTTGAATAGCATACGCCTGATAAAAAATATGTGCCTCTTCCAAACTCGAAAAGGTTTGACCAATGAAAGGTTCATTATCTAGAGTTTGGTGAACTAAAGTTTCACCATCTTCATCATCAGGAGGCTTGTTCAAGTCCAACATTATTGACTGCTACAAATAAAAATATATGGTAATAGTAGCGTAAAATTATTGGTATTGAATGCAACAATCAAGCAAATATAGGTACTCATAAAATGGAGTTTTATTTTTGTTTATATACTATTGCACCAACATACAATATAACCTGTTATAACAACATATCAATTCAATATAAAAATATCAATTAAGCACACTTGATCGTAAATTTATGCAAGTATAAGACAAAAAGCTTTACCTTGAAAAGAGGATATGATAATAGTTAAACATTGAAGAATACATATAATATGCAGATCTAATAAAAAAAAGGTGAACAAAATATGGAGTAAATTTGTTTGAGTAAAAAAAGGAGAAGAAAAAGGGAGGGGAATGGCGCCATCAGAATTATAAGGGCGGGAGCTTTAGTAATGTTGAACAAGTTTGTTTTGTCTTTAACTATTCAGAGATTTTAGTGGAAATTAGTTGCTATCAAAAGCCCTAAGGGCTGCTTTTACTAAAACCCTTTTTGTAATAGCAAAATATGACTTTTACTTTTAGACAACGAAATTTTGAAGCCTCCGTGTTTTTATTTTCGAGAACCTCATAACGAGGGGAATTTGATTACATGTAAATTGAATTTTTGAGAAATTGAATCAAAGCTTACATTTATACTCTAAGTTAGTTTGTACGTTTAGTTACTACTCCAACGTATGCACTATATGCATTTTTCAACATATAAAAGAAAGTATGAGTTTATATAAATCATTAGTAAATAAAAATAAAATAAAAGCCTATTTCTTTGAAATCCCACTAGAGTAATACCAATAAATATTTATGAAATATAAAAAATCGAGTAGAAGTAAAGAGCAAACTCGTACTGACCAAAGTTAAATAACACAATAACCAAGTCAAGGCTCGTGTAATTAACACGGCTTCCTAATGACAATTTCATTTTCGTATTCATAAGCCATGAGGGTTTACATGAGTTTACAAGCATGGACTCCAAATTGGCATGTTACATTTGACACGATTCAGAATAAAACTGATTCGTCGCCGTGTCCACACATCATGTGGGATCGCATGAGTTTACTTTGACATATATAATTAGTCATTTATATATACTCCAATTTAATCACTCTTTAATTCGTATTCGTAGCAAAGCTCTTTTCAAACACAAATCTTAAAACTGTTAGATTACATAATTCCCCGTAGGTATAATCTTATTATTCATCCACTATTTATAATAGTGAAACCCTAATACCCAAAACCCACAAATCGGGCTTGGGCCTAATTATCCACTAATACTCCCCCGCAGTTCGAGTGGCGAAATCGCGAAAGCTCGAACTGGAGTAGGAAACTAAGAAAGCAAAATAAAACAACAAACCAAAATAAAACATCGTCTCGGGAATTGATACCCTGGATTCGACATAAAAATAACAAAAACAAACAATTAAATAACTAAAACCGGTCGACAACACACGTGGTCGACAAACAAACAAAGCACTCGTCGCCAACTCTCGGTTGACAAACAGAGATCGTCGACAACTCTTGGTCGACAAACAAAAACAAACAATTAAANCTAAGAAAGCAAAATAAAACAACAAACCAAAATAAAACATCGTCTCGGGAATTGATACCCTGGATTCGACATAAAAATAACAAAAACAAACAATTAAATAACTAAAACCGGTCGACAACACACGTGGTCGACAAACAAACAAAGCACTCGTCGCCAACTCTCGGTTGACAAACAGAGATCGTCGACAACTCTTGGTCGACAAACAAAAACAAACAATTAAACAACTTTTCCTTTTTTTTTTTTTTAATAATAAAACTACCAATCTTGTCACCATCGTTATTCCAGCAACCTTCAAAGATTCCACCAATTCCGAGACTTCATAGCTCGAGATAATTGACTAACACATGTATTTTGTTGACCTTTTTATAAGTGCCACCATCGCTACCGTATCATGTTTCAACACCTTAGCAAGAGAAGATAACTCCAACACACAAGGACTTTGAGTGGCTACTCCACGTAGCACTTGAACAGAATTTTAACCGATCAATAAACAATTGGTTTTACCAATTGGTAATTAGTGATGGTGCTACAAATATTGAAACAAAAACCACACGTGATCAAAAGCTAATTAAATATGAATCACTTTGACAATTGAGTAAGCGGAAGCAAATTGTGAAACTTGACGGCAGGAAAAAAAAAAAGGATAGGCGTGTTTTTGTGATTAGGGTTTGACGGGGTGACGGGGTGGCGGCTTGATGACTGATTAGGTCTCAAGATCAAACCTGCTCATGATACCATGTTGGATTACATAATTCCCCGTAGATATAATCTTATTATTCATCCACTATTTACAATAGTGAAACCCTAATACCCAAAACCCACAAACCGGGCTTGAGCCTAATTATCCACTTATAAAAACTAATAGTTATATATGTAGCATCCGCATGTAACTATTTGTGACCCAGTTTGACATAAAAGAAAATAAATTCAACACAATTTTCCAACAGTTTTTGCAACAACAAGGAATAAACTAATCGAATCTGATGATTCCTGCACATGGTTGTGGAATAATATCGTAATCGGAATCTGTTAAAAAGAATTTGAAGGGTAATTTACAATTTATTCATTTATTAACAACTAAATTGTAAATGCTAAGTAATACATGTGTGCTTCCTATGTTTAAAATCTCAGAAATATTATAGAGATATTTATTTGATTAAAGAACATTAATAACTGGCAACGTTAATCAGTTTATGTGTCTCGCCTCAAATGTTTAGACATATCGCTCTACTCGGTTTACCTTCTCTAGAAATGCATGATTCTTTCCTTGTAAATTTTTTCTCAAAACCATCTTATAACTACGCACCTCAAGGCTGGCTCCAAGCTGAGAGTCAAATTAATGATTTAGAAAATTATGAAACACGTTCTTTTATTCTGTTTTAATTGAAAACAACTAAGCAAAAAACTGAAACATTTGTTGATTTGACTTTCAGATAGATTGAGATTACAGGCATGCACAGCGCAACAAGCAACATAGATGGTATTTTTACTATTTAAATCTGATTGTTTCCTCTTCAAAAATCACATAAGAATATACAAATCATTTCAAAATGAATTTGCTTATACAACTACTTGTTATCATTCTAGCCTTCGTTTCTCATAAACATGAAGCTATAGCTCAATCACCTAACACTTACACTTCCTTAGTTTTTCCAGTAACCAAACATACCGATACCACTAAGCCTCTTTATAGTGTTCGGATCATGGCTACGGATTACATGGACAAGCAGTCCTCCTACTCAAACTATCTTATAGACATCGATGCCCCTGTCATTTGGCACGACTGCATCCCCGATTGGAAAATATATCCCGTTCCATGTCATAGCGAAAATGAAGCATGCATGGAAGTGCAACCTTACTCATACAAAAACCCCTCCTGCCATCCAAATAATAATCGAAAAATACCTGGTTGGGGATATTGTTCGTGTCCGGTCAATGTAGTCAATCCTGTTACAGGATCTTGTGAAAATACAGTATTTAACTACGATTACTTTACAATGAACACAAGTAATGGGAAAAATGTTTTAAGTGGCGTATATGGTGCTACACCTACAGGATCTTGTGCTTCTTCTTCATCATTTAAGTCGTTCCCTAAAGATGTTAAGGGTGTCATGACGTTTTCATCCTCTCCCTACGCATTACCCGCGTCTTTAAATCTATATGGCGAGTTGGTAAAAAAAATTACAGCTCTATGTTTGCCTAGCGAATCCTCCGCTCCTGGAGTTCTATTTACCGGAACTGGTCCCTATTACCTTCTTCCTCAATCGAATGTCGATATAAGAAGTTTACTTTCCTATACCCCGCTACTAGACAATCCAAATTCGTTTGGATACTTTATTAGCATCAAGGCAATCGCAATTAAAAATAGATCTATTAACATTCCCGCAGATGCCACTACCAAACTTAGTACAACCGAGCCTTACACTACTCTTAGAACCGATATTTTTACTCGTGTGGCTAGGAGGTTTTCAATGGTCACAAAACGAATCCCGACTGCAAAGCCAATAGCACCGTTTGGCCTTTGTTTTAGGAGGTCCACCAATGGTACCAAAGTTGGTTTCAAAGTTCCTATTATTGATTTTAGTCTTCAGGGTGGGAAGACATGGATGATATCAACTGCTAACTCGATTAAGCAAATGACTAAAGATGTGGCATGCCTAGCGTTGGTTGACGGTGGTGCAACAAGGGTACCAGCTATCACAATCGGAACGTTTCAGTTTGAGGATAACTTTGTGGTGTTTGATTTAGAGAATTCGACATTTGGGTTTAGTTCTTCCTTATTAAGTAAGAAGACTTCTTGTGCAAACTTCAACTTTACCCAATTAATGTGATATATTTTAGCTATTCAACTATATATATGCAGCATGAGTAGCCCATGAACAAAGAAGTTTTTCAGTGTATTCCTTCTAGTCGAAATTGGTCATATCTGTTACAATAATTTAGTCGTCTGGGATACT
>LBNU01007684.1:12196-33455 GCA_014162995.1 Artemisia annua
TATATATGCCTGTGCTTCTAATATTTTTCTTGCAAGTATTCCATAGCTCGAACCTTGGTGCCCTCAAACAAGGGGAGCACACATCAAGGGGGAGCTCTCAACTTATTAGCTTAAACCTTTTTGATTCTACAAAAAGAGGGAGAAGTGAATGTAAACTCACTTAATACTTGTCTAAAAACTAATTTTTGGACTTAATGAGTTTAGGTTTTGTAATCATCAAAAAGGGGGAGATTGTTGATATAAATAATGCCTAAAAACGTTATTCATATCTTTTGATTTCTCTATGTTTTGATAATCACAAAACCTAAACTCATCAAACCAAAGATTATGACGTAAACAAGTATTTAGTAGTAAATGCTCACTTTTACCATCTAATCACTTAGGGTATGAATTCAAATTTTCAACCAAAAATGGCAAAAATGAACCAGAAAAACCTTTCCCACAAAAGGACAAAAACCTCCAACGTTCTGGAAGGGGCGGCCCCCTTAATTCACTAGGCAGCCCCCTTAAAATTAAGGGGACCGGCACGCTCCAGAATAGTATTTTTCTGGCCTATAAATACTGGTTCATTCCACATATTTTTCTCACCTTTTTGCACTAAAAACATTCTGATTTAAACCTCCAATCCTATCCTCTAAAATCCTTTGATCATATATACATAAATCTTTGTTTCAAAGTGATTCAAGCTTCAACACTCAAGTGCAAAGAGAAGAATACTTCTATCAATCAAGACTAGAAGTGTTAAAACTTAGTATCATCTTGCTATCTAAGTTGTTTGTCCATTTTATCTTGTAAATCATTCATTCTTTGGTGTATAAGATGTGTATATTAGTTAATTAGATTTAGACGTAGGATCTAGATTTGTTGAAGGTGTGAAGTGGTACAAGAAGTGAAGAAATAGAGGTGGGTAGGATTAGTGGTAGGAAGTATAAGAAGTAGTGATATTTGAAGTAGTAATTAGTAGTAAAGATATAGAAGCCGTACCATAGTATAGAAGCTTTGAAGTAGTAAAGAAGTTGAAGCCGTAAAGTTGTGAAGAGTTAAAAGCCTAGAAGTAGTGAAGACATAGAAGCCTTGAAGAAGAAGTAATCTTGGTGTGGTGTATAAACAAAAGCCTTGGAGTAGAGACGTAGAAGTATTGAAGGTGTGAAGACTTAGAAGAATATAAGTTGTGAAGACATAGAAGATTTGAAGTAGTGAATAGATAGAAGTTGTGAAGGTGTGAAGAAACAAGAACTGTGAAGAAGTCTAGAAGGCGTTGAAAGGTGCGTAGAAATTGTCGTGTGATTAAAGTTGTGAGATTAGTTCTAGCTACGATTAGAACTCGACATTTAGCTTTGTGTCATTAAATTGGTGTAAGCTAAGGCGTGTACGGTTTTCTCCGCCATAAGGGAGCATATTGACTTAGTGAAGAAAACTCTCGAGTTCGGTGCTCGAGGAGTGGAGTAGGGCAAGGAAGGTGTCCTTGTAGCCGAACCACTATAAATCCTTTGTCTCTCGGTTTGATCTTTCCATCTCTCATTCATTACTTAGCTTACTTATTTACATATTGCATTTAGTTAAGATAGCTTAAATTGTGCATATATTAATTTCACATAAAGATCAAACTAAGATCCATTCACAAATCAATTTCATATAAACAAACTAAAAATATAAACATACATATATGTACTAAACAACATTGTAGTTTTTACTCAACAATCTAATTGAGTGGTTTTCAAACACTATAGAAACAAACTCAATTATATATTTTGAAAACAAAGTTTTCGTAAACTTAATCTATACTTTAGAAGCAAGCTTTTATAAAACGAAAAAGACGTAAAACTATTCAACCCCCCCCCTTCTAGTTTTCCACATACATCAATGAGAGCACGGCCCGTTCTTAGGAATCCTCTTCCAACAATGAGAGGAACCCTTTGATCAGCGTCGAAATCAATAACCACAAAGTCAGCTGGGAAATGGAACTTTCCTACTTTCACAAACACGTCCTCAGCAATGCCAAGAGGATGAGATATTGAACGATCAGCAAGCTCTAGAGTCATGCATGTAGGAGTAAGATCCGGAAGAGAAAGTTTCTTCCATACTGAATGAGGCATCAGGTTGATGCTTGCACCAAGATCGGCCAAGGCATAGCATTCAACCATTCCCAGAAATACACAAGGTATTAGAAACTTTCCAGGATCTCCAAGCTTTTCAGGAAGCTTTTTCAATAGAACTGCAGAGCAATTCTCGTTTAATGGTGTTTTTGCCATTTCAAACAGTTTTTCCTTGTTGCTTAACAAGTATTTGATCGTTGATGCAAACATGGGCATTAGAATGTGACTCACTCCAAATAGTCAACTAAGTCAACCAAGGGTGCTTGGTCAACAAAGTCAAGCTATGAGAGAGAAAGTGATCAATTTATGATCCAGTGTAAGCACAGTGTATTCCCGGGTCGTTATGTCCCAGCGAGATTGAAATTGTATTTTGGGAAACGTTTGAATGATTTAGTGATCGGGAAAGTAACCAGATAATGATTTGGGTTAATTACACTAAGCAGATATAAATCAAAATAACACAGATAAGCAATATTAAAAATAACTAGAAACCAGATAAACCCAAAACGTATTAAAATTAAAACAAACGTAAATGTGTACTGGGAAAAGGACAAATTAAGCAAAAATAAACTAGAGGGGGTGAAAATGACTTTTTACAAACTTAATATAAAAAGAAAATTTTATAAAAAATAAAAATATTTTTTTGATTATTTTAGTATTTCATATTAATTAAAAATATTTAATTACTTATTATTAATATTTAACTTAAACTAAATATAATATAATATTAATTTAAACTAAAAAAATGAAATTTTATTTTTAAAAATTCTAAAATAACTTAAAAATAATATAAAAACTAAAAATATGTCTTTTTGACTTTTTCTGAATTTAATATTAATTAATTACTAATTAGATATTAATTAACTAGTTAACTAATTTAAATTACTAATAATACTACAAATGACTTAGAAATTTAAGAAATATTTTATAAAACTAATTAACCTTCACAAGAATCCTAAAAAAGTATAAAAAGTTTATAAAAATTATTATTAAACTATTTTACTAATTATTTACTTAATTACTAATTAAAAACTATTTAAATTACATTAAATGAGAATAATAGCAAATGAACAGTAAAAACTATGAAACTAATTTCTAAAAATACTTTATAATTAATAAGAACTAGAAAAATTATAAAAAGATACTAGTGATTAAAAATAAACAATAAGTGATTTTCTTTTTGGTTTTTTAATTAAAACTAATTTAACTAATATTAATTATTATAAATACTAAATGAAAAGATAAAATTATGAAATTTTTTATACAATAACTATACTAATGCAGAAACCTAAGAAAATTATAAAAAGTACTAAGTGCTTAATGAAAAAGTTGAAAAATAAGCTAAATAGCTAAAACTTCTTAAATAGAAGCTATCACTATTTTAAAAAGTGATGATTTTGTGATTTTTCTTTTTGAAAACTATTTTAATACTGAAAGTATGAGACTTTTGTGAAGACAACTTATCTTAAACTCAAAAATAAGCTATATGCAAGCTAAAGGATCCAACAGTTAGGGAAATCAGCTCAAAAAGGATTTTTGGAACTTAAAAAGCTATGGCACACGCTACATAATGAAAACCATAGGTAAAACTAGATGCACACAACTGAGATACACACAAAACAAGCTTAAAAGACTAAAAAGAAACAATGAAAAGGCAAGGACTGAGAATAAGCAATTCTAAACCAACTTTGGTCCAAGCAGTCCTATAAGGCAACTGCAGGCCTAAATTAAGCTAGGCTAATAAGCTCTTGAGCCCAAAATAAGCTTGTATCCTACAAGCTAGTACTACTAGCTTCACACAGAACCAAATTTCTTAGGGAGAGCTTAAGTGATGAACTTGGTATGGGCTTGTGAAGGGAGCCTGAAAGCCACTGAGTCAGTGTTTGGCTCAGTGTGGGCTAATGAAAATCTTTCATGCAAAAAAAACTATTTCAATAAGCTTACAACTAGAAATGAGTTGCAAAGGCTTGTAGGGACTCAAATCAGCTTAAACAAACTAAGATTAGAGATTTCTTAAGCTTATGCAAGCTAAGATGGCCAACAGTGGTGAATAAGTGAATTAAATGAAATAAGTAGTTAACTCACAAAAGCAAATAAGCACAAAACAAGTTGAGGTCAAACAATAACAAGCTCAGGCAAGTAACAATAAGAAATCAATAACAAGGATCAAACAGGTATAAGAAATAACAAGCTCAGTAGGTAACTAAGCCTACATCAGCCACAGTGGCCAAAGTGGCAACAACAAGGGGCAAAATAAGCTGACAAATAAGCAAAAAAAGACAAAACAATTATTGAACAATCAATACAAGCTGAAAAGCTTCAAAAGGCAAAAAAATCAGGAAAAATACTTAGTTAATGAACAAGGTATGGTCAAAAGAAAATTGGGACAACTAGTGGTACAGGGGAGATTTACTAAAAAGTGCTAAAAGAAAAGCAACAAATAAGCAGTTTAACTAAGTTAATAAAAATAAATAAAAATAGTCTAATGAAGATAAGCAGCAAAATATTATTATCCTAAAAGCACAAGTCCTGAAACCTACTATTAATACCTAGAGAAAATCAACTAGTTTAATCAAAAAATTTCTAACTATGAATTTTGACTTTTTGAGATTTGAACAAATGTTGACTAAACTGAATTTCTAAGGGTCCTAATTAATTTAATATGTTAAAAAAAGCTAAGATTAGATCAAAATAAGCTGTTATGACTACTTATGCAACTAAATCACCCATTATGCATCAAGAATCCTCAACAGTGAACACATTAGAACCAAGTTACCAAGATTTTGACTTTTGTCTGAACAAGTACAGGATTATATGACTAAATTAACCTAATATGGCCTAATGTGAGTTGTATTGATCAAAAGTTACCACAGAAACATGCCTTAACAGAGTTTACACCCTAAATCCAAACATCCCTTTATATGTATGATTTTGAGATTTTTAAAGCAAATGAGTGATTTAAATGATGAACTAGATTTAGAGTTACTTAACATGCTATAAGAAACTATTTTAAACATAAAAACACCAACATTAACAACAAAAATCACATAATCACTATAGTGGTCTTTTAACTGTGAAAATGCAATATCAAGTAACTAAGAAAACTAACAAACAAGCAGGCAAGATTAAGTTAGATTATAACTAATAGACACCAAATAAGCATAAAAGTACAGAAGTAATAAGCTACTAAACACTTCTACAGTAAATGGCTAAAAAATGAATAAATGAGCTTACAATGTGCATTCCAGCTAGAACCAAGAACCAAGGATCTAGTACCAATCCTATAGGCTTCCACAAGCCACTAAACCATAGCCATCCATAACACACTACGCTCCATGCTCATCTTCTTCTTGAACCTGTAATTTTTTATTTTTCTTTGATTTTTCCTTTATTTTTTTGTATTTTTGATTTTAGTGAGTAATTAACTTCTAAATGGTTTCCAAACTTCCAAAATCTTATAAGGGAACTGAGATTAGCTAAAAGAAACTTGAAACAATGGTTTATAACAACATAAGGCTTATATGGATTTTTGAAATAAAAAATGGCATAAACTGAATATAAGCTGCAAACTTGCAATTGAAACTTGAAATGGATTTTGGTTAATGTAAAAATGCTTAGTACAAGATTTAAAACTGGAGATTACAAAAGAGAATGATAAATTACACTATTCGATACTATATTAAACTAAATAAGCTACTACTCTGCTTCCCTTGCTTCCTCTGCCTTCTTATAGCCTCCAATTAGGGTTTTTAGGACTCTCTGATCATTTCCCACTCTTTTCTATGGCCATTGGATCACTGAAATCAATCTTAGCCCTTGATTGCTATTTTGGCGCCAATAATGGATAAGCCAATTGCTCTGTTAACTTGTATAGGAGGGGAAGCATTTAATGCTTTGGTGAGGTGTAGGGGACAGGTAGGGGTGGTGGAGGTGATAGATGGGTGGTGGTGGCTAAGTTAGGGTAGCAAAAACCAGGGTGGTTTTGTGTTCAGTGTGGTGTGGGAGGGAAAAGGGTGAAGAGGGTGGTTTGTTTGACCGGTATTTGACCTGGGTTTATAATAAAAAGGGTGGGCTTGGTTTGTTGGGCTGGAAAGGGTATTGGGCTTAGGAGTTATAACAAAAGGGCTAGTTTGGTTTGTAGTTAGAATACCACAAGGACTAAAAGTGTAATTTCTGATTTTTAAAGGGTGGGTTTTGGTAATCCTCCAAAGTTATCATAAGGGTCTTTCTTGCCAAGGTTGAATACAAGGGCTGTAGATGATAATTTCCATTTTTCACACCTTAGGGACTAATTCTGCCAAACTTGAAAGTATAGGGACCAAACTTGTAAACTCTCGAAAATTTTCACCCAAGGACCATTTTTGCCAAAGTTCAATAACACAAGGACCATGATTGATAATTTCCAAAGTTTTAATCCCAGGGACCATTTTTGACAATTTTGCAAAGTACAGGGACTAAGTTTGTAAAATTTTGAAATTTTCACCAAAGGACTAATTATGACAACTTGTGATTTTCAAAGGACTTTGGTTGACTTTTCTTCTAAAATAAATGCTCAGGGACTAATTTTGACAAGTTTTGAAAGTTGAGGGACTGAAACTGCCAATTATGCAAACTTTGTTCGTTTTTCATCTGTTTTCAATCATTTTACATCTGAAACATATAAAACACAATCCTGGGATATTTTCAGTATTTTGATGCATATTTGAGTGTTTTTGGATGTTTTGGCAGTTCAGATAGGACAAAAATGATGAGTATTTACTCACTCATCAGAATGATAGCATCCGCAAAGCTTATGTCAAAATGTAATTCTTGAAAGATTTGAAAGAATTTATCCATTTGTTGACTAGCCTTTTCGCGGAGCTTTTGCTCATTTAAACGTGATGGGTAAGGAATAGAAGTTTTGGATTTATGGTTTTCAACCGGGATTTCATGTGGTTCAAAAACAACTCCTGGTTTGGGTTTGGGTTTCGGGACAACTTGAGGTTGGACGTCATTGGTACCTTCGTTATTAGTAGGAAGTACCTTGTCCTTAGTCGCCTCAGATTCACTTTTCGCTACCTTGGAAGGAGAAGAAGAAGAGGTAGTAGGAAAAGTGGGTCCATCATATGAAACTCCACTTCTGGTTGTGATCCCCTTTGCATCGCCCCTCGGGTTAGCGATCATGTTGCTCGGAAATTTTCCTAAGACCGAGGGTTGATGATTTAAAGACTTTTTGAGGTCTGCGATCTGAGTCATCATCACCCTATTCATCTCTTCCTGGGATTTCATGAATTGCTTCAACAACTCATCAAATGATGGTTGTGGAGCAGGGAGAATGGCTTGAGTTTGATTAGGGAAATTTTGGACTCGATTATTTTGATTATAACCTTGATGTTGAAAATTCCCTTGATTTGGATTACCATTTCCCTGAAAATGATTTCCTTTGTTGAAATTGTTTCTGTTAAAGTTTCCTTGGTTTTGGAAACCTTGATTTTGTCCTGGATTGAAATTCCCTTGGTTTTGATAACCTTGGTTCATTTGAGGTTGGTTTTGGTTTCGGTTTTGCAAATTCTGGTTTTGGTTGAAACCGGGTGGTCCTAGGTAGTTGTTAGCACGGTAACTTGGTTCCATTTGAGGACGGTACTGATTACCTCCCTGATTTGAAGTATCGGTTATAGCATTAGCTTCAAAAGGACTACCATCGGTGGCAGTACAATTGTAGTATGCATGAGGGCCACCACAAATAACACAGACTTCCACTTTCTTCACTTCAGCATGTGAAGGATTTTGTGTGAAAGTGACTTTCTTTTGGTTTGAGAGAACCAAAGCTTGAATAGCATCCGTGAGTTTGTCAATCTTAGCATCGGTGTTAGAAGGACTCACGGGAGATGAAGTAGAAGGACCAACACTCACTTGAGAGTTATATGGCTTGGTTCGTGCAGTGCGGACCTTAGACATATTTTCAATGATCGCTAAAGCTTCTTTCGTGGTTTTACTCAACAAATTACCTCCAGCGGAGGCATTGAGAGAATCTTGGTCAGATTGGCTCACACCATTATAGAAAGTGTTGATTTGCATCAACTCGGTGAAACCATGATGAGGACATTTACGAAGCAATTCTTTGAAACGATCCCACGCGTCAGTAAACGATTCATCAAATCTTTGTGTGAATTTGATGATTTCATTCTTAAGACTTGTCGTTCTAGACGGGGGAAACAATTCGTTTACAAATTTGGTAACTAAATCCTCCCATGTCTCAATTGAACGAGGGGGTTGTTTTTCAAGCCAAATCCGGGCTTGTCCCTTGAGAGAAAATGGGAATAGAAGAAGTTTGATTGCTTCAGAAGGGACGTTCTTGTATTTGATGGTAGATGTAATCTTGTTAAACCATCGAATATGAGCGTGAGGATCATCCCTCTCAAAACCATAGAATTGACCTGAGGTTACAAGATTCAGTAACCCGGTTTTGAGCTCGAAACTATCAGCAACGATGGCTGGAACAACAATGGCATCTCCATAGTCCTCGATGGGTGCTTGGAGAAGCTCATTCATTGGCAGATCTGCCATGATGACAGGAGTTTTGGGGACAGTACGTATCTCAGATACGACTGTAGGGGCAGAACGTCTACGACGTCTTCGAGGTATGTTTACAAGCTCACGAAAAGGGCTCGTTGATCTAGAAGAACGAGTGCGCATGCACTAAGACGAGACTAAGAATCCTTAGATTGATGGAAACTTAGAAAAGGAACGAAGAATCTTTTTGGGTTTTTGATTGTTTAAGAAAACTTGAAATACGATATTTTTGGTTTATCGATCCGTCAAACGAATTAACTTCACGATAATTTTGGTTTTATATAAAAATAACATAATATCGACAAGGATGGTA
Organism: Artemisia annua; assembly: GCA_014162995.1. Lineage (NCBI taxonomy): Eukaryota > Viridiplantae > Streptophyta > Magnoliopsida > Asterales > Asteraceae > Artemisia > Artemisia annua. The sequence goes on from LBNU01007684.1 coordinate 21,158, forward strand.
AATATACAATGGATGTATATTCAACAATCACTAATGCTTCAAATTCGTTCTACGCAGCACACCTCCCCCGCAGCGGCGCCAAAATTTGATTGATCAACTAAAGTCAACCACGGATGTGGTCAATATGGTCAACAGCTTAGGCCAACTAACCAAGGAATATAGTGTGTTCCTGGGTCGTTTAATCCCAACGAGATGTGAAATCTGTAATAGGACGAATTTGGGATCGGATGAATATTGAACAGAAATGGTTATGAATGATTACACTAATGAAATATAAGTGAAAATAGCTTAAATAAGCTATATCAACAAATATGTGAGATCAGATAACCTAAAAACGAATAAGGATTTAAAAACGTACGTTTATGTTTTAAATAAACGTAAACGTACTGGATAAAACGTGAATTCTTATCAATAAAAATCCCAAAGATGTGAAATTTATATTTTGGGAATCCTAATTATAAAAGAACATTATTGGAAAATTAAAATTATTTATTAGACTATTTATTTAATTATTATTAATTAAAAACTATTTATTAATTATTTAAAATACACTAAAATATAATTAAATATGAATTTAAGCTAGATAATTGAAATTTTAACTTTGAAAATTCTAAAATAGCCTAAAACTTGAAAATATATTTATTTGACTTTTTATCTATTTATTATTAATTAATTACTATTTATTAATTATTTAAAACTAATTTAAATTATAATAAATACTATATGAACAGTAATAATTATAAACTTTTTCTAAAAATACTTTATAAGTATAGGAACCTAGGAAAATTATAAATTGGAAAGTGCTTAATGAAAAAGCTTAAAAATGAGCCAAATGGCTTAAATAGAAGCTATCACTTATTTTAAAAATTGATTTTCTGGATTTTTCTTTTACAAACATATTAAACTACTGAAAATAAGTAACTTTAATAAAGATAAAAAATTTAGAACTTGGAAATAAGCAAAATGAGAGCTTATGAGCTTTAACAAATGAGCTTTTGGCTCAAAGTGGTGTTTCAAGCTTTAATAAGCTGTCAAATAAGCTATATAAAAGAAAACAGAAGTGAAATAAGATATAAACAAGTAAAAGGGACTGGAAATAAGCTAGATGGTACAATGAATCACCCTGATAAGCTTAGAATAAGCGAATATGCAATTCCAATATATACTGTGAGACAAACAAGCATGCAGTGAATTTAAGGGCAATTTAAGCTTATCAAATAAGCTGAAAAGCACAAAATAAGCACTGAAATAGCAAGTTTGGTTGATGAGCTATCCAAATAACCAAAATTCACAGGTTGGGGCCCACAAATAAGCTCTTGGAGAGCTTATGAATCTGACTTGTTTACACTGATGGGTCAGTGTACACAATAAGATGGGACAAAATGTTGGGTAAACTTAAGCTTATCAAATAAGCTGCAAAATACAAAATGAACCCTGAACCTATAAGACTGAAGGATTAGCTTCACAAGGAACCCAATCACACAAGCTCCAGATCACTAGATAGCTTTTAATGAGCTTATGAAAGTGACTCAACTACACTGATGACTCAGTGTAGTGAGTGGTTTTGAGAAAACATGGATAACCAAATAAACAGTCATAATAAACATGATATGGGAAAATAAGCACTCAAATAGCAAGCTAGCCAGAAGGGCTTCTAAAATCAACAATTATCACACTATAACATGCAATATAGAACAAGATATAAGCTAATAAAAAGGCTTGTGAATCTGTGTGCAGTGGAGGTTTATTAAAAAATGCTAAAAGTAGACTAGCAAATAAGCAGTTTAATAAAATTCTAAAAATAATCTAAAATTAGTCCAGTTAAGATGAGCAACAAAATATTATTAATCCAAAAGATTACAAGCTAAAACCTATTATTAAGATCAATAAAAATCTTACAACTTTTGCAAAAACTGACAGATAGGCTAATTTGACTTTTTAAGATTATTAATCTAGGTTGACTTAAATGAGTTTCTACTGGATCCTAATTACTTATTATGTTATATTAAGCTAATTAGAGGTGAAATTAAGCTAAATATCCTACTAATGAACTAATATAATGAAAATGGTACTTAATATTCTAAGAGTTAATGAAATAGGAGAGATTAAAACCTATTTTGACTTTTAATCAAGCAACAACTGTATTTTATGGTTTTGCTGAGATATTAGGACCTAGAGTAGTATGTAACAACAAATAACAACAAACAAATCTACCATGAACACCACTAATACAGCAATTCCAAACAACCCTTTATGCACTGGATTTTGTGATTTTCAAGGTTTTTGACTGATTTTTCAATAATTTTGAATCACAGGGACTCATTATGATGTAAAGAACCAGTTTAAGAATAAATTTAAAGGGATTAACAATTAATACTTCAAAATCACAATTTAAGCAAGTATGACAGTGGAAATGTGATAAAGAGCAAATATGAATCTTACTGAACAAACTAGCAATATTAAACAAGCATTCAACTAGAAGATACCAAAGAAGCATAAAAGTACTGATATGATAAGCTATAAAGCACTTCTACAGTGAATAGTAAAAATCATGAATTGAGCTTACAAGATGCTTCCAAGCTTATAACCAAGAACCAGGACCAATTATCATTCCTATAAGCTTACCACTAAGCCTCTAACCCAAGGGCAATCCAAATTTTCCCTTGCTCCAGCTATCTTCAACATCTTCACTGAATTTTTTTATTTTTCTCACTATTTTTGTATATTTTTGAGTATTTTTTATTTCTAAGTAATACTGGTTTTTTGTATTTTTCTAATAGCTTCCATAAGCTATGTAGGGAGCTTAAATGAGCTTATGAGTCCTTAACAACAACCATTAACAACATTATAGTAACATGAGATTTTGAGGTAAGAAATTGAATATACTGAAAATGGAACTTAACACTGTAATTGAAGATTGAAAAAGGTTTATTATACACTGATAACACTTAACAAAGTAATTGAAAGCTAAATTTAACAATGGAATTTGAAAAGTACATAAGTCGACATAAGTAAAGCTAATTTACACTAGATATCTGCTATATTGCCTCTCCCTTGAATTATATAGATATTTTTTGACTTCCAGATGTTCTCTGAGACTATCCCACCTCTTTTCAACCATTGGATTCTCTGTTTTGATCACAACCATTCAATTCCACTTTTTGGCGCCAAAAGTGGAACTAGTGGGTTGGGGCAGTTTTGTGGTAATTAAAGGATTTTGGTTTGTTGTGATGGTAGAGGGGGACAAGAAAGATAATAGGTATGGAGCTGGGGGGTGAGGTGGTGGAGTAGAGTAGCCAGCTAGGGGTGGAGGTGGCAAAGAAACCAGGTGGTATTTAGTTGCAGGGGTGGAGGTGAAGGTGGTACAGTGATGGTGGTATTATTTAAACGGGGGAGTGGGTTTGTTTGTTGGGCCAGAGAACATGGGCCAGGGAAATAAGGGGTGTTGGGTTTTATTGTTGGGTGGGTTAAATAAAAAGGGGTAGTGTTGTTGGGTTTATTTTGGGTTTATATTAGAAAAAGGGTCCGGTTTGGTTATGAATTAAACAAGGACCATTTGTTCAATTTATGAAAGTTGAGGGGCTGAGTTGTACATTTCCCAAAGTTTATCAAAAGGGCCTATCTTGCCAAGTGTGAATAGTACAAGGGTAATAAATGCTAATTCATCAATTTAGAATACCCAGAGACTAATTTTTCCATTTTGGAAACTTGAGGGACCATTCTTGCCATTCGTTGAAATTTGCAATCCAAGGGTATAAATTGTCATTCCTTGATTCCTGGGGGACTATTGTTGACTTTTCTTCAAAAGAATTAATCCAGGGACCATTTCTGACAATCTTTGAAAGTTCAGAGACTGATTCTGCCAATTATGCAAACTTTGCTCGTTTTTCATTTGTTTTCAATCCTTTTGTACCTGAAACATATAAAAACACAATCCAAGTATATTTGCAGTATTATGTGGCATACCTGTGTGTTTTCAGCTGTTTTTATAGTTTAAATGGGACATAAATGATGAGTATTTACACACTCATCAGTATCTACTATAGAATTTTTAAAAGAGATAAAGATTTTTGTCACACCTCGCCAAAGCGGAAACACGAGGTAATCAATAATCATCACAAAAGAGATATAGAACAATACCATAATTTACATTAAAGGAAAAATATGTCATTACAACATTGTTATAGCCGACATCGGCAATTTAAGATACAAAGTTTAGTTCCCAAAAGATAGCTTTGTAATACATAATGAACAGTAGTGACATGTGAAAACTTCATTATGCATAGACCTTGAAGAAAAACTTACTGACGATCACCTAAAATGCATGAGAGAAAACGGGTCAACTATGAAAATAGTTGGTGAGTACACACGGTTTATATAAATGAAAAAAAAAACCTTTTAAGAAAGTTCACAAGGCAAAGGCATTGTAAATCCACTCAGTTGCAAATCCCGCCCATACAAAACTTGCAACCTGTGTGTTCACAACCCATTGCATATAAAGTAGTATGTGGTAGTCAAGCACACACGGTCATAATAGTTCACAATATAAGCACCACGTATATAATAATGTATGCCAGGCAAAGCCCCTAAAATAAATAATATGTGTCCCGTAACATAGTGAACGAAAGGTTGGCCGACCTCTAATAGCGCTATCCATACTATCTACTGATAGGAGACTAACAATGCGAATGTACGAACAGTACATCATACAACTATTATATACAATTAAGAACGCTTCGAACATGGGAGACTTTGCACGCTCCACCAATAAGGCGAGACTTTAGGTCAAGAATGCTCTACCGACACGGTGAGACTTTAGGTCATAGTACATACGGTTCATTAAGTTCAAAACAAGTCATAAGTTCGCAACAAAGTTCAAGAGTTTGATTTAAGTTCAAAAGTTTAAGTCAAAAGAGTTCATAAAATAGTAATCAATTTAGCTTAAGTCTAATTCATGCATCCACCCCAAAGCGATTAAAATAGTTAGAAAAAGGGGTTCGTGAATACTCACCTTAACAAAAGTAGTTAACGAGCTCGAGAACGAAAATAACCAAAATACGACCTAGGAACCCAACGAACGCGTCTCTACCGATGACCTAAAATAAGTAATAAGACACTTATTAGACTTTTAGTGATATGCTTGGATTCGACGACGAAATATAATAAGTCAAAATATTAGTTTCGTCTCTATAACAAGATAATGGTCATATAAATATTGTCTTGTGATACTTTAATGCATAAAATATACATATATGTACGATTCAACCATTCTATGTATATAACAATTCTCCCCGGATCAGTTCCCAATACATGTTAGAATAATATGTTCGGTATATATTATATAATAATATATGTATTGTGTTATTGTCTATAGCGCTGGTTCCACAAAATTAAAAACTACTACGTATTTGTCCATTTTACAAATGAATCATGATTAAAATATTTCTAAATTACTTGTGACTATTTAAAAGAATATTACAAAACATACCTTAAACTTTTGACTATTAACACCTTTTTTATACAACAAATTTTATTTAACAAGTATCAAACAGATATCTGCGATTGTTAAATATAAAAAATACTGCCAAAAATATCTCTTGATAACGAACAAAACTACGCCAATATTGATATGCTTTTGACATAAGTACAATTTTATAAAAAAAATGTTGAAATTTAATATATAAACTTTCAAAATGCACCCTTAAATGTATCAAATACTTTAAAAATCAGCAACCAAGTTACGAATACAGTTGCCAAAACCGCAGTGTCGACACGGTCTTCCAAAAACAAGTTTTTCTATTTAGAAAGCTCAGCCATCGGGACAAACCCATTGGCACGTGATCCATGCAGGTAACTTGCGCCTTTTTTTTCTATACCTTTGGGTTTTGGCCTGTTCCTTTGACATATAAGTTGGTCGTTACAAAAACAATAATTGTACTAGGAAAAACCAAAAGGCCAAATATTTGTAAACCGTTATTTTACCAATCAAATATCATTTTTACCAACTAAAGTCTCATCTCATTGGTTGAAATACAATATGAACACTTAATTTGGGATATCCCAAGATTCTATTGTGGACACCTAATATGAGACGGAGGGAGTAACTTTAAAGGCATCTAAGATACTCTTCATAAACGAGTACAAAAAAAGATTTTTCAAAAGCTTGGCTACCACCCCAATGAAGTTTTTACTACCGTATAGTATTGGCCCCATTCAGTTTTTCACTGAAACATGGTATCTAATAATTTGATTACGCATTAGGCGCAGCTAAAATAAAAGAATGCTTTTTGCGGAGAAACCCGAAAATTCAGTGTACACGAAAGGAAAAAAAACGAACTAACAAAAACCTTGAAGTCAATCTACATATACGTTCTACATAAAATGACACGTTGTGTTACAAAACCGGAAAACACCCCGCCGCAACGCGGCAGGTACAACCAACTCGTTTTTAATACAAAATATTACGGCTTATTTATTTAATATCATATTTTGTCATGAACTAATATAATTTTTAACATGGCTTTATATTTATAAAAGACTTATATTAATATGTTGTACCTGTTTGAACTATCAACATTACATAAAATATAAGCTTGTACAAATATAGTATAATAACTTGATTAGTTAAAATTTTCCATTCAAGATGCTGGGACTACAATAGTGTCTAACTATTGTTTAAAAAGTTTTTATTATTTTAATAGAAACATGTAAAGTATTATTGTAAAGACATAGATACTTAAGGGTCATTATCATACTTTGATATAATTTAGATTAACTACAAATTCATACACCATTTGTACGCCAATAAAGTACATATTCGAACCAAAAATTAAAACTTCAAGAGTAACTAGTTGAATACTAAGCAATTATATGATTTCTAAAATAGTGAATTATTGAACTATAACGTTAATTAAACACTCTATTAAGAATTCAAAGTAAACCAAGTTGACGATTTAGTGTGTTACCTTACGTACAGTATCCAAAAAGAAGGAGGAATGGTGTATTTTGTTGTGTTGAATAATAAGAAGTAAATGACTCCATAGTAAGTTACGTATATATAAATGAAAGATAGTCTTATAAAATATACCAATGAAACATTTAGACTTATGAATCATCAACTAGTGGGTCTGATGGGGCTTGAGTCTAAGAGAAACACGAGTAGAAATGATCTTTTGAGTTCTTTGTATGATTACACGTTTTATGATATGTGCATAATCATCATTTGTTGGATGACACGTAGGTGTACAAATATGATATTTACTTCGACCATTTTGATACAAACAGGGGCATGTGCAATCTTAGGATTAAATGTGATTATCTAGTATTATATAGATAGTTTAACGATTAGAGGGTATAGTTTGATCCCGGTAATTACTAACGTAAAGTCCTTATGCCACGAAACTTAAAACTGGGTAACGTAAAAATATAATACTTAATAAATAAAATGTTAAAACTTATCAATATACTCTATATTAGTATATTAGATGAGTGATAAGTTTAACAGAGTGCGTAATTATAGTTAAAATCTAATAACATTGGTTCAAATACGCGTAATACTAAAAATGTACAAAGTTTACTTAAAAATGACAATATGGCAATAGCTCATATAAAATATGACTATTAATAAAAATAAAGTATATAAAACATCTAGACTAATCATAGTTTAGTGTTGGTTACGAGTTAAGCGTAGGCGATTGAATTTACGTAATTACTTATAAAAGAAATATTACTTAAAACAATAATAATAATAATAATAATAATAATAATAATAATAATAATAATAATAATAATAATAATAATAATAATAATAATAATAATAATAATAATAATAATAGGTCAAAATAAATAGTCTAATTATAGTCTGAAATGTACGAGTTGCTACAGTCTCCACCCGTCGAAGGAATTCAGTCCCTGAATTCAATTCATTTGTTCTACAATTGTACGTTCTCATGGTTAGATTTGATAGGGCAAACTTTCCCATTCTCGAGCATAGCCCTCAAAAGACCTTCAGGTAGTCGATTCTAATTTAATCTCACAACTCATCAGACAAAAATTATCATGAGATTAAACTGAATCAATTTGAGTAACAACTTGACTCTTAGCTTGATTTTCAGAACTCATCAGACAAGAACTGTCACTAAAATCAAGCTAGGAAACAATTTGTCAGGTAAATAGGATTCAACATCCTTGAAAAAAAAGTCTTTTGAAAGATTGGCTCGATTTTGTAATTGTTTACACCAATCAAATCAACTAATAAAAAGGTAACTAAGGTCGAAAACGCTAGGTCTCGGATTATATCAATGTCGTGAACTTGGTAAGAAATGGAAATAAGTCATGCACTCAAGATCAAGGGATAGGGAAGTAAGGAAGTTGTTCAAAAGAATGTACCCGGCATGTTGTCATGGTTCTGCGGGGTTAAATGATTCCCTAGGAAGTAAGCTCGACCACGTGCGGGGGGAATATCAATGTTCTGATCTTGAGGGCCTTCAATTGCCAACGCCAGGTTTGGACGATTCTTTCCTTGGTTACGAGTTCTTTTCAACTTTGGACAGGTATTTTGAAGATGATCCAAGCTTCCACACTCGTAACATGCTGGCTTTTGTCCTTGGTTCCTAGTCTTGTTTGAGCAATTCCACACGAAGTGGCCCGTTTGTCCGCATTTGGTGCACCTTAGGCAGTCTCCTGAGCGGTGATAGTTACATCGAGTGCACATAGGATGTGGACCTTCATATCTTTTGGGCCCTTGAGTTATTGCTCCATAGTTTCCCACTACTCGTTGTCTCTTGTCCTATTGGTTTTGGTCACGGCTTCTTACTGATCTTCCTGTCTCTTTTGTCCTTCGTCATTTACTTTCGTTAGTCCACCAGACCTGATCACATCATTTGTCAAGCGGTATGCCATGCCTACAACGGCTTGTATAGTGGTTGGTTTGGATGAGGTGACATCCCTCCTGATCTCAGGGATCAAACCCCAAATGTATCGGTCAATCAACTTTTCCACAGTAGAGACGATGTGAGGAACCATTCTGGCCAACTCGTGGAAGCAGACCGTGTACTTATCAACTTCCACTCCTATCATCAAATGGTTCCAAAATTTTGCTTCCAGCATCTGCACTTCATATTTTCTACAATATTCATCAATTAGTAATTTCTTGAATCCCTCCTATGATAACCCATTTACAGCTTCTCTTCCTCTGGTCTGTAGTTGGTTGTTCCACCAGGTCAATGCTCGACTCTGGAGTAGACCCGCAGAGAACTCAACCTTGTTTTCTTCAGCACTCTTGGTGATGCTGAGTTTCGACTCAACATTCTCGAACCATGATATCAGACCAACGGCACCCTCGGTTCCATGAAATTCCTTTGGCTTGCATGCCATAAAGGTCTTATAGGTGCATCCATGACCAGTGTTTGAAGTACCTTCTCCAGCGTTTGTTCGTCTCGCATCAAGGTATGCAACAATCTGGGTGAGTAGGTCAGCTATTCCGGCGGCATTGTCGTTTGAGCCTTTACTGTTGTTACATCCTGAGCGGGTGTTCATTGAAGCCATGGTTCTACAATAAACCAAAACATTGGGTTGAGTAAGCGATATACTATCGAAAATGGATGACGTACAATACAAAGATAGTCGTGATATAGAGATCGTAATATGACGGGAACAAAGACGTGCTTAGTCTAACGAGTCGTAAGGTGGCAAAGAGAAAGTATAAACAAGGTACAGTAACATAAAAGCGAACATACAAACATGTTATACATACCCAACCGACCAATGCAATTTCAGGTGACCAGACTCTTTAGACCCGACCAAACATGATCTGAGACTACTACTCCTTTCACCACATGATTCGTCCTGAATTAGACATAGGTGATCAGGCTATGTCTACTTGAGGATTAATGATGCAATGCTAGGACTAGTCGACTCGTATGATGTTCGGTGTTTAGAAAATATCATATTGGTTATAGTTGCGATTTTTAATTTAGAAAAATCGGCATTCTCTATAACCTCAGGATATGATACCAATCTGTCACACCCCGCCAAAGCGGAAACACGAGGTGCAACATAATCAATAATCATCACAAAAGAGATATAGAACAATACCATAATTTACATTAAAGGAAAAGTATGTCATTACAACATTGTTATAGCCGACATCGGCAATTTAAGATACAAAGTTTAGTTCCCAAAAGATAGCTTTGTAATACATAATGAACAGTAGTGACATGTGAAAACTTCATTATGCATAGACCTTGAAGAAAAACTTACTGACGATCACCTGAAATGCATGAGAGAAAACGGGTCAACTATGAAAATAGTTGGTGAGTACACACGGTTTATATAATATGAAAAAAAAGCCTTTTAAGAAAGTTCACAAGGCAAAGGCATTGTAAATCCACTCAGTTGCAAATCTCGCTCATACAAAACTTGAAACCTGTGTGTTCACAACCATTGCATATAAAGTAGTATGTGGTAGTCAAGCACACGCGGTCATAATAGTTCACAATATAAGCACCACGTATATAATAATGTATGCCAGACAAAGCCCCTAAAATAAATAATATGCGTCCCGTAACATAGTGAATAAAAGGTTGGCCGACCTCTAATAGCGCTATCCATACTATCTACTGATAAGAGACTAACAATGCGAATGTACGAACAATACATCATACAACTATTATATACAATTAAGAACGCTCCGAACATGGGAGACTTTGCACGCTCCACCAAAGGCGAGACTTTAGGTCAAGAACGCTCCACCGACATGATGAGATTTTAGGTCATAGTACATACGGTTCATTAAGTTCAAAACAAGTCATAAGTTCGCAACAAAGTTCAAGAGTTTGATTTAAGTTCAAAAGTTTAAGTCAAAAGAGTTCATAAAATAGTAATCAATTTAGCTTAAGTCTAATTCATGCATCCACCCCAAAGCGATTAAAATAGTTAGAAAAAGAGGTTCGTGAATACTCACCTTAACAAAAGTAGTTAACGAGCTCGAGAACGAAAATAACCAAAATACGACCTAGGAACCCAACGAACGCGTGTCTCTACCGATGACCTAAAATAAGTAATAAGACCTTATTAGACTTTTAGTGATATGCTTGGATTCGACGACGAAATATAATAAGTCAAAATATTAGTTTTGTCTCTATAACAAGATAATGGTCATATAAATATTGTCTTGAGATACTTTAATGCATAAAATATACATATATGTACGATTCAACCATTTTTAATACAAAATATTACGGCTTATTTATTTAATATCATATTTTTTAATGAACTAATATAATTTTTAACATGCCTTTATATTTATAAAAGACTTATATTAATATGTTGTACCTGTTCGAACTAACAGCATTACATAAAATATGAGCTTGTACTAATATAGTATAATAACTTGATAAGTTAAAATTTTCCATTCAAGATGCTGGGACTACAATATTGTCTAACTATTGTTTAAAAAGTTTTTATTACTTTAATAGAAACATGTAAAGTATTATTGTAAAGACATAGATACTTAAGGGTCATTATCATATTTTGATACTAGGCGAGTACCCGTGCATAGCAACGGAATTTCTAGCGGCAGATAATTAACGATTTGTGATATTGTAGTGACTGTTTTGTGTAGCGTTCGAAATAGAACGTGAACCGATCAGAATGTAATTGCATCAGTTATGAGATAAAAACTAACAACACACGTTACTCGTCGCATTAAACTTCTTGATAAATGACATTTTAGGGTAGATTCCTGCTTGACGGAACTCTTTGACTGGTTTAACCAATACCTTTGTTGTTCTACGGGATATTCCTCTGGACAATGCCACATAAAGCTGGCCATGCGAGAAAAGATAGTCGGGCAAATAGACACCCACATTTGGAATTGTTTGGCCTTGAGCTTTATTAATAGTCATCGCAAAGCTAAGGCGAATAGGGAATTGTGTTCTCTTTAGTTTGAAAGGGAACATGTCTTCTTCAGATGGAGCAAGAGGAATTCTTGGCAACGGAGGTTCCTAGCGGCAGACAATTAACGATATGCGATATTTTGGTAAGTGTTCGTATAACGTTCAAAATAGAACGTGAAAAAATCAAAATGTAATTGCAAACGGTTATAATTCGATAATTCAACTCAAACAAAAATTCTTAACATGTATCAAACAACATACGAAAATATTTAGTGAGACCGAAAAATAAAACATTACATCCATTATGAGATACTAACTAACAATGCCCATTACTCGTCGCGTAAAACTTCTTGGTAGACGACATGGTGCAATAGCCTTACGTATAGTATATTTCAAATATT
>LBNU01007684.1:33892-46502 GCA_014162995.1 Artemisia annua
ATGCCACATAAAGCTGGCCATGCGAGAAAAGATAGTCGGGCAAATAGACACCCACATTTGGAATTGTTTGGCCTTGAGCTTTATTAATAGTCATCGCAAAGCTAAGGCGAATAGGGAATTGTGTTCTCTTTAGTTTGAAAGGGAACATGTCTTCTTCAGATGGAGCAAGAGGAATTCTTGGCAACGGAGGTTCCTAGCGGCAGACAATTAACGATATGCGATATTTTGGTAAGTGTTCGTATAACGTTCAAAATAGAACGTGAAAAAATCAAAATGTAATTGCAAACGGTTATAATTCGATAATTCAACTCAAACAAAAATTCTTAACATGTATCAAACAACATACGAAAATATTTAGTGAGACCGAAAAATAAAACATTACATCCATCATGAGATACTAACTAACAATGCCCATTACTCGTCGCGTAAAACTTCTTGGTAGACGACATGGTGCAATAGCCTTACGTATAGTATATTTCAAATATTGACTTTTTTATATCATAGACTTTTTTACTCCGTATATCATTAAAGCAAGTTTTTAAATGACCAAGAGATCTTCTATTTTTTTTGTTAGTTTGACAATGTTCTTTCATTTTCCACGAAATTAGGATAGTGGTAAATCAGTTTCGATATAAATCAAATTTTGGTTCTAATATATTTTCATAGTAATATTATTTGCATACTAATATTACATGCGTTTTCTTCAAGGATAAATATTTGCCTAAATCAGTGAAGTTTGAAAAAATTAGTCACACATTAGTTACGTTATGCCAATCGTGTAATACTATAATAATGTACGCATCGAATGCGATGTATGATGTTGCTATCTTCAACCCTTTATGATTAAGGATGGTAGACAATGAGTGGCTGGTTGTCAATTGCAAAACATCACCCAAATAAGTCTAGGTTCGAATAATTTACCATACGCCTGTATTATCTTGTAACACTTTTATTACCAATTGCAAAAGATCACCCAAATCATGTAATACTTTTTTTATCTTTTAAATTTAAGTTTAATCATTGATACTGATTGATAATGAATCATAATAATTAATTTAGAAGAAATCACTCAGAATACCACGACTTGACTTGACTCGAAACCAACTGATAAACTTATCAAAATAATAGTTCAATCTGTTCCGAATATTACTCGAATAGAGGCCATGCAATGTAGGAAAGAACTATTTGGTAGAAAATGAATGCAGCTAGTTTGATAGTCTTATGTAAACAAAGAGCAACACCAGAGTAATTTATTGATTTTTGATACGACAATAAACTAAGGAAACGAATACATAGTTTGTAAACCGTGTTAAACAAGATGGTTTAACAAAAAGCAAAGTACATAAATTTTATTCTTTATCACTCTCATTTTCATCAATGAGACTATAAACTCTTTTCCGACCAACCACGACTACTCGACTCTCAACGGTTGGCGTTGGGATTTGTTCTTCTTCATCATCTTCGTCATCACTTGATATGACAATGACGTCATCCCAATTCCAATTGATCAAGTTAGGGTTGAAAAAAGGTTACGATGTGGAGCAATGTTAGGAGGGGGATGAAACTATTAACAAAACAATAAAAGGAGATTTTAGAACAAAAGTATATGAGTACGTACATATAGATACTCGACACATTATATAAGAGAAACCAACCTCAAGATCATCAATATTTTTCTGATTGTTCATTTCCATTTCTTCCTTTCTTTCTACCTATAATCTTTCTACCTGTAACAAAAGTATATATCAATATGAAATGAATGTCACTACACTGTTAACCACTTTCGGCNGTAAACCAGAAACAACAATACATACGACACCAACAAGACCTCTTCTTCTTCTTCTTGATTATCCTTGATCGATTACAGGTTTAGGTTATGGAGGTTTTTCTTTGTTTCTCTTTGGTTTCGCTACTTCGAGAGACAGAATGTGATATACAATTATATGTGAGGGGATGAAAACGTGTTTACAAATTAAGTATACCGTGTACTCTCCTATGGAAAGTCGTGTAGATGTTTCTGAGTGAGGATATCAAGCGTATCTTTTATGCTTTCAGGATACAAGAAGGTATACATTGTTTCGAATTTCAGTTTTCCCGCCATCATTAATGAACCAAAGAATCATTGTTGAACAAAATAAATAGTTTCCTTATTACAATGACGTGAATAATTCTTTTGATTTGCCAGGAATACTAAGTTGACTTTGCCAGGAATGTTGCCAATGATTCCACACTCAACAAAGTTGCTATAAATAAGAATTTTCAACAATTCAACATTTTCAACAAAGTTAATATTCAAGTATTGACCATTTTTGCTTTTTATGTAGTTAAGATTGTTGCCATCAATATGAATTGTTTCCATCAATATGATTCAAAGCTTTCCAATTTCGGTTCACATTAATTCACAAGGCAACACACAAGGGTAAAATCGGGATTGAACATTAATTCACAAGGCAACACACAAGGGTAAAATCGAGATTGACCAAAAGTTAAGTTTTCCACAATTTCATAATTCCACTTTGACCATTTCTCTATTATAAGTAGTAAAGATAATTTAGATTAACTACAAATTCATACACCATTTGTACGCCAATAAAGTACATATTCGAACCAAAAATTAAAACTTCAAGAGTAACTAGTTGAAAACTAAACAATTATATGATTTCTAAAATTGTGAATTATTGAACTATAACGTTAGAGATAATTAAACACTCTATTAAGAATTCAAAGTAAACCAAGTTGACGATTTAGTGTGTTACCTTACGTACAGTATCCAAAAAGGAGGAATGGTGTATTTTGTTGTGTTGAAAAATAAGAAGTAAAGTACTCCGTAGTAAGTTACGTATATATAAATGAAAGATAGTCTTATAAAATACCAATGAAACATTTAGACTTATGAATCAACAACTAGTGAGTTTGATGGGGCTTGAGTCAAAGAGAAACACGAGTAGAAATGATCTTTTGAGTTCTTTGTATGATTACACGTTTTATGATGTGTGCATAATCATCATTTGTTGGATGACACGTAGGTGTACAAATATGATATTTACTTGTACCATTTTGATACAAACAGGGGCATGTGCAACCTTAGGATTAAATGTGATTATCTAGTATTATATAGATAATTTAACGATTAGAGGGTATAGTTTGATCCCGGTAATTACTAACGTAAAGTCCTTATGTCACGAAACTTAAAACCGGGTAACGTAAAAATATAATACTTAATAAATAAAATGTTAAAACTTATCAATATACGCTATATATTAGTATATTAGTATATTAGATGAGTGATAAGTTTAACGGAGTGCGTAATTATAGTTAAAATCTAATAACATTGGTTCAAATACGCGTAATACTAAAAACGTACAAAGTTTACTTAAAAATAACAATATGGCAATAGCTCATATAAAATATGACTATTAATAAAAATAAAGTATATAGAATAGCTAAACTAATCATAGTCTAGTGTTGGTTACGAGTTAAGCGTAGGCGATTGAATTTACGTAATTACTCATAAAAGTAATATTACTTAAAACAATAATAAGAATAATAATAGGTCAAAATAAATAGTCTAATTATAGTCTGAAATGTACGAGTTGCTACAATTTTGTTCCAATGGATTCTGAAGAAGAGGCTCGAAGGTTTCCAAAGATTAAAAGACCTGGTAAAACCCTTGAATCAGAAGTTGCTAAGAAGAAAAGGTTATCTCAAGAACAAGAATCCCAAGCTGAAAAGTTGACTGCAGAACAGCTTGATGATATGCTACTAGTTGATACTGACATTCTTTTTATTGAGCCACTAAAAGCAAGACACCCAATAGCTGATTGGGAGATTCATGAAGACGAATTTGGAGAAGCTTGGAAGATTGTCAGACTAGTAGGTGTTACAGAAGTGTATAGAGATTTTGAAGACCTTGTCAGATCTTCTGACAGAGCTGATTTAGATACTTTATGGAGATTGGTACAAGATAAGTTCAAAGATGAAGAGCCTGAAAGTATTAAAGCAAAGGAGCTATGGGTGCACTTCAGAAGGTTATATGCACCTGATCCAAGTGATAGGCATTGGAGATTTGAAGCTCACATCCAAACCACTTTATGGAAGCATTATAGCTCAAGTGATGTGCATCATGTATCAACACAAGAGGGAGTTGATGTGTTCATGCTCACTGAAAAGGAATATCCTTTAAGAGTTGGAATTCTCACTGTGATGATAGGTTCAAAGCTGAGATGTGAAGAGAAGACACCTCATCTTGAAGATCTGGTACAGAAAATTAATGAACAAAACTCAAGAGCAATCAGAGAATTGAGAAGAAGATGAAGGGTTTGGAAGAATCCCCCTCAATCATCAAAGAAGCGCTAATTCAAAGAAACTTATTGATTTGCACAGAAATCATAAGTTGATGGGAGGATTGTTGGGAATAATACTAATTAACAGTTACCACTGTTAAGCTTGGAAGAAGACACTGCTGCAAGAATGCACTAGCAGTGGAAACACCATTACCACTGCGAGTACATAAACTTACCACTGCTTATCAGATAACTGTTTTATGTATTCGTGTATTAGATAAGTATAGAAAAGATCTTGTGAATATCTTATTTAGTTAGAGTTATAGTTATCTTGTAAAGGACTCCTTGTCCTATAAAAGGAGGTCCTAGGTTTAGATTTTACAAAAGTACCAATTATGAAAGCTTAAAGATGTAACCCTAGTGATAACAAAGATCACTCGTATTATTATTAATAATATTGAAGCTGCAAGTTTGTTTAAATATTGTGTTCATACTTTTCATTGTTCACTGTTTCATTAGCAACCATACACATCACACAAATAAATCTTCTAAGTGCTTTGTAGTAAATTCCGCATGCTACATAGCATAAACTCAAAGTATCTATCTAACACAAGGCGTGTGTTTAGATCCTCATCAAGAATGAAGCTCTCCATGCTATCCTCCTTGGTTGCAAGCTGGCATGGTGTTGAATTGCAGCTTTTTGGTTCTTCTTTCGAAAGAATTTCATCACAAGACAGACTTTTTACCCCTTTGAGATGATCTTCTTCCTTGTCGGTGAACATCCCCATGCATGCTCCGACTGTTTTNCACAAGGCGTGTGTTTAGATCCTCATCAAGAATGAAGCTCTCCATGCTATCCTCCTTGGTTGCAAGCTGGCATGGTGTTGAATTGCAGCTTTTTGGTTCTTCTTTCGAAAGAATTTCATCACAAGACAGACTTTTTACCCCTTTGAGATGATCTTCTTCCTTGTCGGTGAACATCCCCATGCATGCTCCGACTGTTTTCTTTCTTTCCTCGGTTACGTTCTTTTTATGAATGTTATCGGCCAAATCTTCAATCATTGCTTCAAGATTCTTGAGAGATTCGTCATGGTTGGCAAGGTTCTTGTTAGTGGCCTCCTGAAAGTTTTTTAGCCATTCATCTTGCTCTCCTTGTTTCTTTCTCAAATCTTCAAGATACTTGTTGATTGTTTCTTCAAGGCTAGATCGTCTTTGTCCATAAGGTGGCCGGTTGTATCCTGATGGCCATGTACGATAACCGTTACTATTATAACCTTGGAATGGTCTTCCTTCCCCATATTTCACCTCTTCATTCTTTCCATCGTCCTCTTTCAAAGGACAATCTTTGGCCAAATGCGGACCTTCACAAATCTCGCAACCAACTTGAATAGCGTGAACATTCTTGTAACACCCCAACCCAACAAGGGTAGAAGTATCACATTATGGTGCCAAATCAGAACATACAAACGCAAGCGGAAGACTTATAAACATAAAGTTACAAAGGTATTCTAAGGGTACAAAAGAAATACTATCTCTATACAGGATGAAATACAAATCCAAACAAAAATCTAATCGAATCCAAGTCCAAGTCCAATCCAGATGTAATGGGCTTCTAATCAACGGGGTAGTCCACTAACGCTCCTATGCACTCTTCACCCAACCCAGCTTCCAACCTAAAACCTGCCGCAGGAAAAGAAATGCGGCTGAGCTTAAAAAGCCCAGTGAACAGATATATAATGAAACAAATGGATAATCAAAACGTATAAAAGTATATGAGAAGGAAAACAAATGCTCCTGCTGAAAAGATTATCATCTGTCAAATGAATAAGAGATCAACGAAAAGCCGTGCAATATCATAAGTCAAACAAATGATGGATCATAGAGATATCAGCATAAACACAATCATATGGAAAGGTAAAGAGCACGTATCAATAAAGGCGTGTCTACCAAAGTCACTCGAATAGACACATAGAAACATAAGGAAATGCCACGAGCCGACCTACCAGAGTCACTCGAATAGGTCTCCTACACATAATCATATATCCTACAAATCCGACATGCACAAAGAGGGGAGACCTCTAAGTACTAAAGGAGTAGCTAGCTCCAACATGAAGGAGTGTAAAGCACACACCCACATTCACCCTACAAAATAAATCCAACATATCTGACAAGCCTAGGATGCATCCATACGCCCCCTACAAAACAAAACATATATGCACCCTGCTCGCATGACAGGTATACACATATCATAAATGCGCAAAGAGATCTCAGATCATATCCTACAAAATGGGGACGCCGTGGATCAATCAAACCTCCACAGAAAGTGTCATGCCATTGGTGCTTCAATGACACGGCCATGGTACCTCCATGACTAGAATAAAAACTCGGGCATAAGAACAAAGCAAAGCATCTCATATCATAACCAACATCATATCATATCCAACAGAACATATCAAACTGGATCATATCATAGCAAATGAATAACCGACGAATATCTCATCATAGAATCATATCAACGAATCATATCAATGAATCAAAGTAGAAGGGAGCATATCATAACATAAGAATAGGAAGTCACTCCTTCTTCAGTGAATCTACACGAACTAAGGATTGGCTTATTATTAATAACTTGTTTTAAATCAGATTACTCGTTTTTGTCGGCTTTCCATTTTTAGTAACTTTCCATTTATAGCATATTTCCAAAAATAGTAAGCTTCTATTTATAGTAAGTTTCCATTTTAAGTAACTTAGTTGTTTTAAGTAACTTTCTATTTTTAGCAAGTTTCCCAGAATTAGTAAGTTTCCATATTTAGTAAGTTTCTCGAATAAGTAAGTTTAGGGTAAGACTCATAATTAATCACATTAGGGTCTCTAATAAGACCAAGGTTATATTCAATGGTTCATAGCTCATTAATGATTAAAGTTAAATGTTGAATTTAGGTGTTTAGGGATTCAAGTATCAATTTAGGGTTTTAGGGCTTACAAAAGTCATTAATTAGGTTTTAGGGATCGGGATTCTCAATTAGGTTAACACACTCTCAATAACTCAAAACAAAATAAAAGGACATAAACGACACATGACCATGTATTTAGGGCATCAACAAATAGGAATAACACACTTAACACATTTTTACAAATGCATAGGAGTTAACTGATTTTATAACAAAATTAAGCCCACTTAATGAATTTTACGACCACACCAGCACTCAAAATAAAAATTCACCAAAATTCTCACAGAAGGTATAGTGTCTAAGGAGTCTACATGAATTTTTCCTGATTTTATTTCTAAGTGGAACACCTTGTCAAAAATCGTTTATGCTAACTTACCTAGAAAATTAACTACACAAACATGCAAAACGTTTGCACCTAACATACCCATTTCAACACTTTAAAAAAATCCACAAAAAATTCAGGATGTCCCATATAACCCAAATATTGCCCCTGTAAAAGGAGAGCTCCTAAATTCTTATAGTTTGAACATGAGAAATCAAAAATCACGACTGAATTTCAGACCCGATTACTCAGCTTTGACACTTAATCTTATAAAATCCAAAAATCAACCTTCCTGACCTCTAAAAGTTAATTGGCTTACATATTCAGAAAGTAGACAACTTGAACTTAATTTTAGGCTCAAGAATCAAGCAAAAACACATGGATATCATCAAGATTCACCCAAATCAATCCGACCCAAATTTCTATCAGCATCACAAACAAAACCCTAAACCTAACCAAACAAATGATAAAACCCCTAAAACATCCCTAATTATGTTTTTAATGATCAAACATGTTTAGTTACTGAATTTTAATAAACCCTAATCATATTCATCAATTATGGTTACATAAAAATATTTAAAAACAAAAGATGTTAAAGAAAATAGGTGATTAATCATATCAAACCTTCACGGAATTACCATGAATCTTGATTTTGAGTTCTTAATGGCAAATAACTATGGAGGCTAGGGTTTTCTCTTTTTTTTCTGTATTTTGATTATGGAGGAGGAAAAAAAAAGAACCGTACTTTTTTTTTTTAATTTGTTTAATGGGTTTTTAAAATTACACTTGGGCTTGGGGCTTGGGGCTTGATTTGGTTTAAGTTTAGTTGGGCTAGTTTTATGCTTATGAATACATGTATACAACTTAAATAATTCGGCCCATACTTCTCTTCATATAAACGTGTATATGTATAGTTGTAATATAAGTTTTGTAATTTATATACTAACGAAATTAATTACTTAGGTTATACACCTTATTCGTTCTACAAAAGTTTAAATTTGAGGGGTAATTTGGGTATTTCAATTGTTCAGAATTTTCGGGTTTTACAATTCTTTCCCTCTAAAAAGAAAATTTTCGTCCTCGAAAATTGAAGTCGCAAAGTTAGAAGGAGACGTAGCAATCGCAAAAGAATGACACAATTTACCTCACGGTCGGGGAGGTCCTTCCAATAAANAGGTTAACACACTCTCAATAACTCAAAACAAAATAAAAGGACATAAACGACACATGACCATGTATTTAGGGCATCAACAAATAGGAATAACACACTTAACACATTTTTACAAATGCATAGGAGTTAACTGATTTTATAACAAAATTAAGCCCACTTAATGAATTTTACGACCACACCAGCACTCAAAATAAAAATTCACCAAAATTCTCACAGAAGGTATAGTGTCTAAGGAGTCTACATGAATTTTTCCTGATTTTATTTCTAAGTGGAACACCTTGTCAAAAATCGTTTATGCTAACTTACCTAGAAAATTAACTACACAAACATGCAAAACGTTTGCACCTAACATACCCATTTCAACACTTTAAAAAAATCCACAAAAAATTCAGGATGTCCCATATAACCCAAATATTGCCCCTGTAAAAGGAGAGCTCCTAAATTCTTATAGTTTGAACATGAGAAATCAAAAATCACGACTGAATTTCAGACCCGATTACTCAGCTTTGACACTTAATCTTATAAAATCCAAAAATCAACCTTCCTGACCTCTAAAAGTTAATTGGCTTACATATTCAGAAAGTAGACAACTTGAACTTAATTTTAGGCTCAAGAATCAAGCAAAAACACATGGATATCATCAAGATTCACCCAAATCAATCCGACCCAAATTTCTATCAGCATCACAAACAAAACCCTAAACCTAACCAAACAAATGATAAAACCCCTAAAACATCCCTAATTATGTTTTTAATGATCAAACATGTTTAGTTACTGAATTTTAATAAACCCTAATCATATTCATCAATTATGGTTACATAAAAATATTTAAAAACAAAAGATGTTAAAGAAAATAGGTGATTAATCATATCAAACCTTCACGGAATTACCATGAATCTTGATTTTGAGTTCTTAATGGCAAATAACTATGGAGGCTAGGGTTTTCTCTTTTTTTTCTGTATTTTGATTATGGAGGAGGAAAAAAAAAGAACCGTACTTTTTTTTTTTAATTTGTTTAATGGGTTTTTAAAATTACACTTGGGCTTGGGGCTTGGGGCTTGATTTGGTTTAAGTTTAGTTGGGCTAGTTTTATGCTTATGAATACATGTATACAACTTAAATAATTCGGCCCATACTTCTCTTCATATAAACGTGTATATGTATAGTTGTAATATAAGTTTTGTAATTTATATACTAACGAAATTAATTACTTAGGTTATACACCTTATTCGTTCTACAAAAGTTTAAATTTGAGGGGTAATTTGGGTATTTCAATTGTTCAGAATTTTCGGGTTTTACAATTCTTTCCCTCTAAAAAGAAAATTTTCGTCCTCGAAAATTGAAGTCGCAAAGTTAGAAGGAGACGTAGCAATCGCAAAAGAATGACACAATTTACCTCACGGTCGGGGAGGTCCTTCCAATAAAATCTTCACTAACAAAAATTTTCTCATGACTCGATCCCAACAACAAAAATAGCCCCAGGCTCTCCATAGAACACAAATCGTAACAAATCTGATCCAATGAATGCGAAACAAATGCGTAGCAGATGACAGATGATTGATGTGTGCGGGATTGCGACCACGCAACAGGTTTTACCTCTCAAGGGATCTTGAGAAGCTTCAATCCCACCAGGCAGTGTACCTGACCGGTATAGTATAGTGTATTGGTAAGTACGGGGGATTGATCGTTCTCTCACAGGGAATAGTGTTCGTTAGGTATGAAAAACTACTCTAATAGGTCTAAGGATGAGGGATGATTATTTTTGTATTTTTATATTTTATAAAAGCAAGTAAAATCTCGGGTTTGAAGGATTGGGCGGAATTAGTTGCTAGTCAACTAACCCAAAAACTACTATTGCAAATAAAATAAAAATAACTAAAACTAAGTGGTTGTGAAACTTATATGGAGACAAATGTGTTTACTTAGATTTCCTTACTCCCTAACTATCTTTTACCGGTTAATTAGTGTGTAATAATTGCGTGGATGACGGGTGTATTCCTTAATACCATTCGTGGGGTGGCGTACGTACTTTTCTAACTCTATAAGCTCCTATTTCACTCCTATGTCGAGCCTGCTAAAAGCTCCTAACATGGGATCATTAGAATTCGCTCATGCATTAAATACAACCATAAAAACCCAGTACGCATTGGTTCATGTTTCTTAAGACGTTCAAGCAAGTTACCGTATAGGAGGTTAGCCAGTTTTCTTAAGCCTAACATCGATAAACAATCATCCAATACAAGTAATAACACACCAACAACCAATAATCAATAGTTAGGTTTCATTAGATCTAAGCAAACACAAAATAAATCTAGCCTAGCATGTTAATTGAAAGACAAGCATAAGATATAATTAACCAACACATAGACATATTGATTAATTTGAATGGAGACTTATCTTCAATTGAACATGGAAGAATCAAGGGTGAAAAACCCTTGAAAAAGCTGTCAAAATCGTCTAGGGTTTTGTTCCCAAAAGTTGCACACTAATGAATGAAAAATAGAAAAGTATATATAGAAAATACACTATGACGGCGTCAGCTTATACGCTCTGACGCCGTCAGCTCGCCGCCATTAGGATTCTCGGATGGCCTAGATCCATGTCTGACGCCGTCACTTGTAAAATACCTCTGGGCCGTCACTCTTTAGCTTAACACCTGACGGCCTAGGAATATTAACACCTGACGCCGTCAGGTGTTATTTCCATGTTTTCTTCTTAGGTCGTCACGTATAGTCATATTCCACTCCTTTGTCTTGGTTGGCTGACGGCGTCACCTTATGACTCTGACGCCGTCAGAAAGGATTTCCAGCATTCTTTTGAGACTTTGTCGTTTTCTTCACTTTATGCTCCAAAAACGTCCAAAATGATGTGTTTTCCAGAATTCTTCTCAAAGGTACCTAAAATGACAAAAGGAACAATTTAGGGCAATATTTGATCATATTAACACGAATTAGGGCTTAAATGACCCCCTAAAACGGGTACACTTTTCTCCTCATCAAATACCCTTACACTTAAGATTTGCTTGTCCTCAAGCAATTAGGCTTTTATTCCAATCAAAATATGAGTTAGGGGTCATTTAACACTAATATAAAAGTTATTACAACAAATTGTTACTCGACCCTAATCATAATAAGCACGGAAATCATACACTAGCACCTCACAAATAGTGTTTGGATACTCTCATCTCTCGGGTGTTATAAACCTATACAACTACATTGGAAATGGAATAAAGTCACTCACCACCTGTCATAGCAAATAGATTACCATAGGCTTGGGAGAGGATCAATTACTCCTCCACTAGGCGTAAGCACCTAAGATAATCTATCAAAGAGGGCTTTCCAAAGGGACGGTTTGGTTGGAATAAAGGGTATTTTACTGGTGGCAAGTTAATTATCATGATCAAATACATGTACTATACAATGTTATTAAGCCAAGACTCGACTCAACTTAAGCTAAAAAATGAAATAACAAAAACATAAACAAACATAAAAAGAAACGGGATGGTAGTCCGTATGTTTTTTCTACTTCTCTTTTTCTCATTTTTTTTTGTATTTTTCTTGATTTTTTCGATTTTTTTTTTATTTTTTTTTTTTATTTTTTATTTTTTGCATACACTCTTACCCTACCATCCAAAATAATACTTCATAGGGGCCTCGGTTCTCCCCTTACACTTGAGCTTTTACATACTTTTACAAATAATTAATCTAATGACTCGAATTAAGATAATCGAAATACTTGGAGTACTTTTTAAAATATTTAGCACATATGGGGGTAATAATGATGTTCATCCCCATTACTCCATTAAACTAGTACTTTACCCATGAGTCCCAATCGTCCCAAAACAATATGTACAAGATATGACTTAACTTAGCAACCATGTAAT
>LBNU01007684.1:46785-60264 GCA_014162995.1 Artemisia annua
AAAAACTATACCTTACTTCCTGGAATTCCTGCAAAAATATCATTATGACTCGATACAAGCATTTGACTCAAACAAGTACTAATATGCATGTTAATTTACATTGTTATGATTCATGTTCATTCGTTCTTATTAACCGATTTAGATTTCCCTTACACTTACCTTTTGTAAAATACCTTTATATGTAGTTAAGGCGAAGTTAAAAACAAAATAAAGCATTTTCACAAATTAGTTTGAAGCATGAATCAATAACAAGAAAAGTAATATACATACGGAAACAAATAAAATCAAATAAACAAACAAATAAACACAAAGCTTGGGTTGCCTCCCAAGAAGCGCTTTTCTTTATTAACGAGTCTTGTAGCTAGACTCAAAGTCACTGTACATTACGTGACTCCATCATTGGTCACGGTTTCTAGGTCATCACCCGAACCTCTATCATAATCACTATCATAGTGGAGGTATTTTGGGTCCTCGAAATCGAAAGGATCTTCTTGATATCTAGAACTCAGCCTACTAATGTCCTTAAAGAATCCACATGATAAGTCAGAAGTGTTTTTGCATCCTCTTCTCACATCCTTATCACATAGTACGAGTTGAGAGCTTAGACTATCAAGCCCTTCATAATCAATCCCTTTAAAGTACCTCATTCTATATGGAGTTTAGTATGAGACTTTTCTAATCCCATCGGTGAAAGTCATGATTCCATTAAGCTCGTCCACAACTAAATTTGTGATTTCACAGAAAGGTGACCCAAAAACAACTTGCGATAACCTAGGATCGATGTATTCTTCAATATNTGTTTACTTTAGTGATTCTCAGGTAAAAATAGGTAAAAGGTGAAACTTGGCGATTTTGGACTAATTACGGAGCAAAATGAGCAAGATGTCAGTCTACTGAAACCCAGAAGATGCGTCGTATCTAACTCAACAGATACGCCGCAATATCATATTTAGATGAATTAACTAAATTTGTGATTTCACAGAAAGGTGACCCAAAAACAACTTGCGATAACCTAGGATCGATGTATTCTTCAATATTATCAACAATTGTGAAGCTCATAGTGAATGTCATGTTGCCTACAAACACTTGCACATCATTGTCGATACCTGCAACATCCTCTCCCTTGTATATCATCCCCCTTCTGAAGATGCTGTTGTAATGAAACAGGGACATCACGTTCTTGGGCATGCACGTGTCAATGTAAACATTATAAAAGTGCTTGTGACCGATCATACAAGGTATTTTGAGATTAGTTGGATCGCCTCGCTTTATCCTACCAGGCTTTCTGCCTTGCAACCTCCATGTGTTACAAATTTCCGGTGGTTTATACTCATACACCTCTTCATTACTCCTTTCATCGAGTATCACTCTCGTCGCCTTTATGAATGGCTTTCCTAAGACAAGGTTAGTCAGGGCTGGGCTAATGATTGAGTTCATGTCGTTGATTATGGTTAGGTCAATGTTAAAGGAGAACTTCCCTATCACAATTGGCACCCTTCCAACTATCCCAATGATATTAAACCCCTTATATGTAACCTGTTCATTGAAGGCCTCGTTATACAGAGAAAGGGATATTGCATTCATAGGGGAATTGGGGTTTACATTAGCATTTTCTATCAACTTTCTTCTAGCGGTGCAGGAAATTTTGAAAACATCGGAGGTACCCTCCTCTATCCTTTTTCTGAATACGATGTATAATTTTGCTGTGCCTCTCTCAAGTTCCTCCATAAGGGAGCCATCAATTAATCCAGGGGACTCTTTAAGCACCTTATCTGCTTCTTTCCTATTTCCCATCTCGTGAGTGGATGAACCCTTGATCAANATTTTGAAAACATCGGAGGTACCCTCCTCTATCCTTTTTCTGAATACGATGTATAATTTTGCTGTGCCTCTCTCAAGTTCCTCCATAAGGGAGCCATCAATTAATCCAGGGGACTCTTTAAGCACCTTATCTGCTTCTTTCCTATTTCCCATCTCGTGAGTGGATGAACCCTTGATCAAGTCCTAGGGGTTCTCCGTCTCACCATGGTCAGTCTTTAGGATATCATCTTCATCCTTATTACCCCTTTCACTGGTTTGTTGTTGATCCGTGACGGGCTTGGGCACGGTTATCGTGGTAATGGTGTTAACGAAATGGGTTGGTGCGGTCGAGGTAGAGGGTTTCTTCACTTCTTTCTTGTCTGGTGATAGGTGTTTGAAGAGTTTGCTGGGGCTCTTAATTTTTACCGGCGAGGTCAGCGGACTGAGGGTGGTGACAGACTTGACCTCCTCGACTCGCGTCATTTTACCAGCAAGGCGACCCTTTATTATGTCAACTAGGTTACCAACCTTGTTACTCTTGTCAGCTTGTTGTTGTCTGAACTGAGTCTCGAGTTTCGCAAGCCTTACTTCTTGAGAAAGGATGAATTTCCACAAGATTTCCTCAGGATCCTGCTTGGGCACACTCAAGGGCGGATGGTGCTCAGACCAAGTAAGCGGAGGAGAGTCATTAAACGATACGCTACGAGTCTGGTTCCAACTGAAATTCGGTTTATCCTTCCATGCCTCATAATACTTGTTCGGTTTCTTAGATTCCTGGTCAACAATGGGCCATTCCTCCCTCGCCTTGTTGATACGTGAATAGGTGAATTCCTTGAAGGCTTCTTTGGGGAGTTCCATGCAGTTATGAGTGTCGTGGGGACCACTACATAATTCGCATGAAGAAGTGATTTTGTTCACTTGGCTTGAAGGTTTAGGAGCCTCGCAAGATTTCATAAGAAACTTGACTTGGTCTTCAAGTTCTATGATCCTACGGTCGGAAGTGCTTGAATTATTCGAAGGCAAAGATATTGCCTTGACCGTTTTATTCAAATCANGGCTTCTTTGGGGAGTTCCATGCAGTTATGAGTGTCGTGGGGACCACTACATAATTCGCATGAAGAAGTGATTTTGTTCACTTGGCTTGAAGGTTTAGGAGCCTCGCAAGATTTCATAAGAAACTTGACTTGGTCTTCAAGTTCTATGATCCTACGGTCGGAAGTGCTTGAATTATTCGAAGGCAAAGATATTGCCTTGACCGTTTTATTCAAATCACGGGGGTCATTCCAACTTTCATTTTCATAGAGAGCAAGATCTTCTAGGAGATCCCATGATTGTTCCACACTTAGATCACGTAGCTTACCACCGGCCGCTTGGTCAATGGCTTACCTCGTGGGGAGATTGATATGGTCATAGAAGATTTGGACTTGGAGCCAAAGGTCTATGCCATCATGAGGGACTTTTTGGAGTATGTCCTTGAATCGAGTCCATGCTTTGTAGAGGGTTTCGCCTTGACGTTGTTGGAACGCCAAGATGTCATTCCTTAGCTTGGTAGTCCTTCCCGGTGGGAAAAATTGAGCTAAGAAGCGAGTTGTGAGATCATCCCAAGAGGTGATGGATCCTGCGGGTAGACGCTCTAGCCACTGACTAGCATGGTCTCGTAGAGAGAATTGGAAGAGACGTAATCAGGTAGTCTCTCGAGTTTCAACATTAAGGTCTATGGAATCTATGATTTTGAAGAAATCCTTGAGATGTTGATTTGGATCTTCGGAACGAAGTCCATGGAATGCGCATCTGCTTTGCACCAACCGGATGGTGTCGGATCGCAAAGGAGACACATTGGCTCCTTGGGTGAGCTCAATGGTGTTTCGATAGCCATGGTAGCTAGGTCGGGAATACTCGCCTAAGGTACGGGCTCTAGGAGGTTGGTTTGGTTGTGGTGGTGGGTTGTTTGGTTGAGGTGGGTTGTTGGGATCAAGGATATTACCACCTTCTATGATGTCGGATGGTAATGGTTACGAACAAAAACACGAAGAAATAAGATAGACTAAAGAAAAACCTATAAAAATAAAATAAAAATCTCACTAGAAAGGAATCTAGTGAGTAGACCTAATAAAATAAAAAATTCAACCTAAACAATAACTATTCCCCGGCAGTGGCATCAAAAACTTGATGTGCGCGGGATTGCGACCACGCAACAGGTTTTACCTCTCAAGGGATCTTGAGAAGCTTGCAATCCCACCAGGCAGTGTACCTGACCGATGTAGTATAGTGTAGTGGTAAGTACGGGGGATTGATCGTTCTCTCACATGGAATAGTGTTCGTTAGGTATGAAAAACTACTCTAATAGGTCTAAGTATGAGGGATGATTATTTTTGTATTTTTATATTTTATAAAAGCAAGTAAAATCTCGGGTTTGAAGGATTGGGCGGAATTAGTTTCTAGTCAACTAACCCAAAAACTACTATTGCAAATAAAATAAAAATAACTAAAACTATGTGGTTGTGAAACTTATATGGAGACAAATGTGTTTACTTAGATTTCCTTACTCCCTAACTATCTTTTACCGGTTAATTAGTGTGTATTAATTGCGTGTATGACGGGTGTATTCCTTAATACCATTCGTGGGGTGGCGTACGTACTTCCCCAACTCTATAAGCTCCTACTTCACTCCTATGTCGAGCCTGCTAGAAGCTCCTAACATGGGATCATTAGAATTCGCTCATGCATTAAATACAACCATAAAAACCTAGTACGCATTGGTTCATGTTTCTTAAGACGTTCAAGCAGGTTACCGTATAGGAGGTTAGCCAGTTTTCTTAAGCCTAACATCGATAAAAAATCATCCAATACAAGTAATAACACACCAACAACCAATAATCAATAGTTAGGTTTCATTAGATGTAAGCAAACACAAGATAAATCTAGCCTAGCATGTTAATTGAAATACAAGCATAAGATATAATTAACCAACACATAGACATATTGATTAATTTGAATGGAGACTTATCTTCAATTGAACATGGAAGAATCAAGGGTGAAAAACCCTTGAAAAAGCTGTCAAAATCGTCTAGGTTTTTGTTCCCAAAAGTTGCACACTAATGAATGAAAAATAGAAAAGTATATATAGAAAAGAAACTCTGACGGCGTCAGCTTATACGCTCTGACGCCGTCAGCTCGCCGCCATTAGGGTTCTCGGATGGCCTAGATCCATGTCTGACGCAATCACTTGTAAAATACCTCTGGGCCGTCACTCTTTAGCTTAACACCTGACGGCCTAGGAATATTAACACCTGACGCCGTCAGGTGTTATTTCCATGTTTTCTTCTTAGGGCGTCACGTATAGTCAGATTCCACTCCTTTGTCTTGGTTGGCTGATGGCGTCACCTTGTGACTCTGACGTCGTCAGGAAGGATTTCCAGCATTCTTTTGAGACTTTGTCGTTTTCTTCACTTTATGCTCCAAAAACGTCCAAAATGATGTGTTTTCCAGAATTCTTCTCAAAAGTACCTAAAATGACAAAAGGAACGATTTAGGGTAATATTTGATCATATTAACACGAATTAGGGCTTAAATGACCCCCTAAAACGGGTACACTTTTCTCCTAATCAATGATAGATGATAATTCGAGTCCTACAAGGAGATACGCGAAACACATAATCCTACGACGCAAAACAGAGATAGTACTAAGCGATAAGTCTTCATCAACTCCTACCAAATTCTAATCGAACAAAGGAACTTGCTAAGGTCGAAGGAATACGAATCCAATCATCAACATACCAAGAGTCTCATAAGGAGATGGGATAACATATTCATACTGACGTTCCAACTCACGAATCAGAGTATCAAAACGTATAAAAAGGCATAACGGAAAAGGTAGAATAATAGTACGAATAAGAACAAATCCAAGACCTAGCGTGTTGCGAACCAAAACTTCTTCAAATGCCAAGACGTATAACTCTTCTATCACTCTTCTAAAGGTGTGCTGTAAAAAGCGATTCTCCGCCACGATCACTGCAGGTTCACTATGTAGCTTGAATGATCTTCTACCGAAAGGAATCTCTGCCTATTTTCCAAGCATGCTGCCTTGGTCAATGTTCCACTGCAACTCTACTCGTGTTGTCCTTCCTCCTGTGTGTGGAAATCTTCGCTGTAGTCACCATCGTCTTCATACCATCCCGTCCAGCTCCTTTCATCGCCTTGCTCTTGAGCTTCTTCATGCCTGCCACTCTTCATGTGTCGGATCGTTCGCCTCCTATGGTTCTAGATGCATGGATGCATGACTAGAAATCTTTCCATGTTGCATAAGAACATAGCTAGGCCTCCTTTTGAAGTAGAAACAAATCTCTTTCCTGCTCTCTCGTCCTTCATCCCACAAAAGTTACTCTTCGAATATATCACAGAGGCTTCTTTAGACTTAAACTGCCAACACCGAAAACGAAGGTGATCCTCGTGTTTCTCTTTCGTCTCTGAACATATCAAAATGTCATACAATGACAATTTCTCCAAATATCCATTAAAGACACGATTATCAATTTCATAGAAACAGCCGGAGTAGTAACCAATACAATTGGCATTACAACTTCCATAAAGATCACAACGAATACGAAAAGAAATTCTAGGAACATCTCTCTCTTCACATGAAACATGACACGATTCAGCTTCCTGAAATCAATCCACAACTTCATGCTATCACCATTCGTTTCTACGAATAAAACAGAAGCACATCAAGAATATACACTTGCATAGATGAAACCACTTCCTAGAGGCTGGCTCTTCAATTCTTTCCCTTCCACTGAGGTCATTCATAACGGAGTTTCAGAATTTTGCAAACATCACTCTTATATGGATAAAGTTCCCGAATCAACCAACTTACTATTCTCAGGCACTGTCAAAATATCATATGATCCCAATAAATTCAAGTTATATGATGTAACTATTATCACGTTGGCCAGGCGTCATAATACTTGCATCATATACACATGCCTTTATTGTAATCACATTCTACATCGAGTCGTGACTAACAAATTATCATAACCAGATAAAAAGAACATCATATTCAAATGGTAACCTTAGTAGTTCATCAAGGAGTACGTCGTGAACATATCAACAACCGAATAACTCTCGAGACTAGTTTCATCTAACGAAATATCTTCACAACCGCGAGGAATTAACGTACGAGTTTTCAAAACAAGGATGATCATAAATGATTACCAGGTTGGGAACCATGGTACAGAATTTCGAATTTCTCAAATCGCAAAAGATGGTAAAGATAATATGACAGTTGTTAGCATCAAAATGCTCAGTCAACAAACCCATATCCAGAATAATATCGAATCGAACGTCTCCAACATAAACAGATTAGCAAAACAAAAATCATCTTCAAATATCTCCAGAACGCATCGAACTAATCTGATATTCATGATGGAAGGTCACAAGATTATCATAGAGATAGAATAGGTAGGACAGAAGTCAATAGGATAGAAGGAATCTCAAAATGCTTATCAAAAGCAAAAGAAATTATAGAATGTGTCGAACACACCGGATTCATAAGCACGCGAATTCTTTGAACGAACGAGAAGGCATCTAAACAAATGACAATGAATCAAGGGTTGAAGTTCAAAAGAAAACGATAACTTCAGAAAATGAACCTATAAGGCATTACCATGAAGTCTCGAAGCATACTAAACTTATGTTGCATAAATCTCCTTAACCTCCGAAACGAATGATCTTATAAGGCTTAACTAAAAGTAGAGGCAAAATCAGAGTGATGAGGAAGCAAGATAACTAACCAACGTCTTATCATATAATCTACCCAATCCTCACTGGTCATACTAAAGTTCTTAAGGGGAGAAACCTAACGCAAATCCTTCCAAGGTTATTCCAAAAGTTCCTAAAGTGCAAACCTAAGGATCCAAAACTTCACTGGCCATAACTTATGTACTACAAGTCGCGGCCTGAGCTCTGATACCATAATTGTAAAACCCCAACCCAACAAGGGTAGAAGTATCACATTATGGTGCCAAATCAGAACATACAAACGCAAGCGGAAGACTTATAAACATAAAGTTACAAAGGTATTCTAAGTGTACAAAAGAAATACTATCTCTATACAGGATGAAATACAAATCCAAACGAAAATCTAATCGAATCCAAGTCCAAGTCCAATCCAGATGTAATGGGCTTCTAATCAACGGGGTAGTCCACTAACGCTCTTATGCACTCTTCACCCAACCAAGCTTCCAACCTAAAACCTGCCGCAGGAAAAGAAATGTGGCTGAGCTTAAAAAGCCCAGTAAACAGATATATAATGAAACAAACGGATAATCGAAATGTATAAAAGTATATGAGAAGGAAAACAAAAGCTCCTGCTGAAAAGATTATCATCTGTCAAAGGCATAAGAGATCAACGAACAGCCGTGCAATATCATAAGTCAAACAAATGATGGATCATAGAGATATCAGCATAAACACAATCATATGGAAAGGTAAAGAGCACGTATCAATAAAGGCGTGTCTACCAGAGTCACTCGAATAGACATATAGAAACATAAGGAAATGCCACGAGCCGACCTACCAGAGTCACTCGAATAGGTCTCCTACATATAATCATATATCCTACAAATCCGACATGCACAAAGAGGGGAGACCTCTAAGTACTAAAGGAGTAGCTAGCTCCAACGTGAAGGAGTGTAAAGCACACATCCACATTCACCCTACAAAATAAATCCAACATATCCGACAAGCCTAGGATGCATCCATACGCCCCCTACAAAACAAAACATATATGCACCTTGCTCGCATGACATGTATACACATATCATAAATGTGCAAAGAGATCTCACATCATATCCTACAAAATGGGGACGCCGTGGATCAATCACACCTCCACAGAAAGTGTCATGCCATGGGTGCTTCAATGACACGGCCATGGTACCTCCATGACTAGAATAAAAACTCGGGCATAAGAACAAAGCAAAGCATATCATATCATAACCAACATCATATCATATCCAACAGAACATATCAAACTGGATCATATCATAACAAATGAATAACCGACGAATATCTCATCATAGAATCATATCAACGAATCATATCAATGAATCAAAGTAGAAGGGAGCATAACAATGGCTTAGGGAATCATATCAAAAGAGAATCGTATCAATAGAGAATCATAGCAAAGTCAAGGATCGAAAGTCATGAGAAACCCCTACTGAAAAGGGTTAGAATATATGTACCTTAAACCACCAACGAAACCATATCATAACATAAGAATAAGAAGTCACTCCTTCTTCAGCCAATCTACATGAATTAAGGATCGGCTTATTATTAATAACTTGTTTTAAATCAGGTTACTCGTTTTTGTCGGCTTTCCATTTTTAGAAACTTTCCATTTATAGTAGCTTTCCAAAAATAGTAACCTTCCAAAAATAGTAAGCTTCTATTTATAGTATGTTTCCACTTTAAGTAACTTAGTCATTTTTAGTAACTTTCTATTTTTAGCAAGTTTCCCAGAATTAGTAAGTTTCCATATTTAGTAAGTTTTCATATTTAGTAAGTTTCTCGTATAAGCAAGTTTAGGGTAAGACTCATAATTAATCACATTAGGGTCTCTAATAAGACTAAGGTGGTGTTTGATTTCAACTTAATTGACTTAATATGAAAAAACTTAATTTATTAAGTCATGTAAAAAGTCGTTTGTTTTTCACTTAATCAAAAGAAATGACTTAAAATAATAAGTGATAAAAGTGAGGGTCTCCACATTAAGTCATCTGTTAATTAACATGACTTAATGAAAAAATTAAACAAACATGCCCTAAGGTATATTAAATGGTTCATAGCTCATTAATGATTAAAGTTAAATGTTGAATTTAGGTGTTTAGGGATTCAAGTATCAATTTAGGGTTTTAGGGCTTACAAAAGTCATTAATTAGGTTTTAGGGCTCGGGAATCTCAATTAGGTTAACACACTCTCAATAACTCAAAATGACATAAAAGGACATAAACGACACATGACCATGTATTTAGGGCATCAACAAATAGGAATAACACACTTAACCAGCACTCAAAATAAAAATTCACCAAAATTCTCACAGAAGATATAGTTTCTTAGGAGTCTACATGAATTTTTCCTGATTTTATTTCTAAGTGGAACACCTTGTCAAAATCTTTTATAATAACTTACCCAGAAAATTAACTGCACAAACATGCAGAAACTTTGCACCTAACATACCCATTTCAAAACTTTAGAAAAATCCCAAACATTACCCATGTAAAAGGAGAGCTCCTAAATCCTTATAGTTTGAATATGAAAAATCAAAAACCACGACTGAATTTCAGACCCGATTACTCAGCTTTGACAATTAATCTTATAAAAATCAAAAATCAACCTTCCTGACCACTAAAAGTTAATTGGCTTACATATTCAGAAAGTAGACAACTTGAACTTAATTTTAGGCTCATGAATCAAGCAAAAACACATGGATATCATCAAGATTATAGAACAAACAACTTACCATACCAACTATATTTAGCATACAAGCCTACACATATGCCTATAGAATCCATACTATTCAGACTTCCTAGAACAACACATTCATCAGAAGCATTAGACGAATCATACAGACGAAGTAGTCCTCTTTCATGCCTCACTAGTCTAAAATCTCATGATAGCCCAATGTCAATCAAACACTTATATACACTTCTGAACTCATTTCCAACTTGCACTTGCAACACACTTTTGGATATCTACAACTACNCTAAGGTATATTAAATGGTTCATAGCTCATTAATGATTAAAGTTAAATGTTGAATTTAGGTGTTTAGGGATTCAAGTATCAATTTAGGGTTTTAGGGCTTACAAAAGTCATTAATTAGGTTTTAGGGCTCGGGAATCTCAATTAGGTTAACACACTCTCAATAACTCAAAATGACATAAAAGGACATAAACGACACATGACCATGTATTTAGGGCATCAACAAATAGGAATAACACACTTAACCAGCACTCAAAATAAAAATTCACCAAAATTCTCACAGAAGATATAGTTTCTTAGGAGTCTACATGAATTTTTCCTGATTTTATTTCTAAGTGGAACACCTTGTCAAAATCTTTTATAATAACTTACCCAGAAAATTAACTGCACAAACATGCAGAAACTTTGCACCTAACATACCCATTTCAAAACTTTAGAAAAATCCCAAACATTACCCATGTAAAAGGAGAGCTCCTAAATCCTTATAGTTTGAATATGAAAAATCAAAAACCACGACTGAATTTCAGACCCGATTACTCAGCTTTGACAATTAATCTTATAAAAATCAAAAATCAACCTTCCTGACCACTAAAAGTTAATTGGCTTACATATTCAGAAAGTAGACAACTTGAACTTAATTTTAGGCTCATGAATCAAGCAAAAACACATGGATATCATCAAGATTCACCCAAATCAATCCGACCCAAATTTCTATCAGCATCACAAACAAAACCCTAACCCTAACCAAACACATGATAAAACCCCTAACACATCCCTAGTTACTGAATTTTAATAAACCCTAATCATATCCATCAATTATGGTTACATAAAAATATTTAAAAACAAAAGATGTTAATGAAAATAGGTGATTAATCATATCAAACCTTTACGGAATTACCACGAATCTTGATCTTGAGTTCTTGATGACAAATAACTATATCGGCTAGGGTTTTCTCTTTTTTCGGTATTTTGATTATGGAGGAGGAAAAAAAAGAACCGTACTTTTATTTTTATTTTTTTAATGGGTTTTTAAAATTACAGTTGGGCTTGGGGATTGATTTGGTTTTAAGTTTAGTTCGGCCCACACTTCTCTCCATATAAACGTGTATATGTATAGTTGTAATATAAGTTTTGTAATTTATATACTAACGAAATTAATTACTTAGGTTATACACATTATTCGTTCTTCAAAAGTTTAAATTTGAGGGGTAATTTGGGTATTTCAAATGTTCAGAATTTCTGGGTTTTACAATTCTCCTTGAGCTTCTTCATGTCACGTCCCAAGCTTTCGAGTTTGTTGATGATGAGGGTAATTCCATCCGAGTTTTCAGCAATGCTCCTACTACTTACACCTTCGTGCCACTTTTGAGAGTGGTCCGCCATATCTTCAATAGCCTTTAAGGCTTGAGCAGGGGTCATTCCATGGATTGGCCCCTTAGAATCTAACATTTGGAGGGTGGAGATATTGATCCCTATGTAAAAAATGTTGACCACTTGTTGCTTGTTGAGATCATGAGTAGGGCATTTGTATAAAAGATCATTGTACCTATCCCAAGTTTGGTACAATGTTTCATCTCCATCTTGCTTGAAATTGTGAATGTCTTCAAGCTGTTTGCCGTCCTTGAAGGAGGGAAATATCTTTGAATGAAGTGCTTTTTCAGGAGAGTCCAAGTGTTAAAGGTCCCAGCTGGTAATCTATCTATCCATCCCTTGGCTCCTCCAGTTAGTGTCGTAGGGAAACCCTGAGCATTATCGCATCATGAGTTACTCCCGGAATGTTGAACAAACTCACAATGTAAAGAACATTGTCAATGTGTTCATGAGCATCTTCCGTCTTGCTTCCCGAAAATGGGTCTTTCCGCAATTCCCTTATGCACTGATTCTTGATTTCGAATTGCACGTCATCTCCAATAGCCGGCCTAACCAAACCAGGTC
Source organism: Artemisia annua (assembly GCA_014162995.1). Classification (NCBI taxonomy): domain Eukaryota; kingdom Viridiplantae; phylum Streptophyta; class Magnoliopsida; order Asterales; family Asteraceae; genus Artemisia; species Artemisia annua. Next base: position 59,277 of record LBNU01007684.1, read on the forward strand.
CTTGTTCCTATCTTGTAAGAGCCAAGTATTCCTCGAGAGTGAGGGTTTCAATGTTAACTTCTGCCATGGTACCTGAAACTTAAAAATGATTGTGAGAAACTAAAAATAAAAATTAAAATTGCAAAACTTAAATAAAATCCTAATAGCTCCCCGGCAGCGGCGCCAAAAACATGATGCAGGTTTTACCGACCAGGTTTTAATATTTATAAAGTTGCTCGTTTACCTAAGGTCTACCTAATGCACTATCGGGCAGTGTACCCGGTCATGTGAGGTATAGCGAGTTGGTAAAACCGAGGTCGTCCTAAGAGCTATGCGTGTGGAGTCTATCTAAGTTTAGTGTCACATTTAAAAGGGTTTTTATGATTATAGAGGTTATGCTAATAAAAGTAAATAACAAAGCAAGTAAATAAATAGAAGAGAATCAATAAGGAGAAGCAGTGTTAACCTAATTACTACACTTGTTATTATCATGATTAGTTTTCTAGCAAGTACATCCTATCGTTTCGTCTGGGGGTTATATACATTTAGGATCAGAGGGTTAAATCACCGAAATCTATCTTACACCTTGTCCTATTCTCACATATTGTAAATGTAAGAGTTCATCGGTTGGCTTGAACCTACAAAGATGCAAGAGTCAGTAAGTACCTCTACTAACTTGGAAAAGTCTAGCGGGATGCGGGTATTGGTCACATATTACACCTCCTCTAACTTCTTTAAGCATATTGCGTTGGTAGGTGGTCCTAGGGTTAATTCGCACATGTATGATGATATTTCTATCACAAAGTCACATCCTCATTGGCTTGGGTCCTAGGATTAATTCACCAATCCTCCAAGGAACTACCAATCCTCAACACTACCAAAACTAGAGTGTCCTAAGACTCGCCAAGAAAGTATACAAACAAAACGATAATAAATGCGGAGAAAACTACATCATAATAATAACAATTTCATAACAAGGCTAACACCAAGAGGTGTTTAGCCACTCATA
>LBNU01007686.1:0-11806 GCA_014162995.1 Artemisia annua
TCTATGCCTACATTGTAGTCAGCAGGGAGGACTTCACCAAGTGCAAGTAGTGGGAGGTTCTGTTGTTGTGGAACTGATGCATTGTGTTGAGCCATTTGTGTTCTGAAAGTGTCATGTCATGAAATCAAACATCCAGATACGTTAGTTATTAGTCCGAGTTCACGTTTGATATTTAAAGACATATATGTTGTAATCATGGTCCAATTAATTAATATGTGACTAATGATGGTATTATTATTTAACATGTAACTTAGATGATATATCATTTAATGCACATAAGTCTTTTGGTAACATGTATAATAACACAATTCAATCACAATATACATAACATTCTCACAATACACATATTCATGAGGATTCATTCAATATACAAGTTTTCGAAATGTTACAATCACTTGAATACTCAAAAATTATGCAATACATGATCTCGAAAATATGACCAACAAAGTTCTCGAAAACTGTGACTAATGAAGATCTAGATAACTTTTGTGCTGGAAAGATCTCGAAAAATTTCCATAGGAAAGATCTCGATAAATTTACTGTTCCAAAAGTTCTCGATAATTCTTAGTAAAAGATCTCGATAACTTCATTTCATATTTTCTCGATAATTTATGAAAGATCTCGACATTTTCATTTTCTCGAAAACTTTATTGAGATATTTCAAAATCTTCCAAGATTTTCTCGATAACGAAAAGATCTCGAAAATTTGGAAAGATCTCGAAAAAGTTTAGGAAAAAAGATCTCGATAAATTTTCTCGAAAAAAATTCTTATACAAGAATTTTTCGAGACCATTGAAGTCGTACATTTTTTAGAGAAATCTTTGAATCTTTTGAATGAAGCCTGTATATTGAATGATAAACATCAGTTAGAATCACAATAAGGTACCATAAAAAAGATCTCGATAAATAACGAACACTCAAATTATCTAGAACATGTGAAATGAGAAATCATGTTGTGAAACCACTGAATTATATCAATTAACACTTGCAAGAACACATTCAAACAGTTTAATTAGACTCAATATCATCACAATGAAAAGCCCTAATTCGAACATAAACCCTAATTTTCTAGAACATGTATACTGATGAATTGGAACAATTAACAAGCATGAACATGTTTTAATAACATAAACAAACATATCCCACCAACAATATACTCAAAAACATCACACAATCACAAACCCCTAATTCTACGTAAACCCTAGTTATCGAAAACAATCCAAGCGTGAAAACTGTTATGATTAAGAGTTAAGAACATGATTATAATACGTTTAACACTAAAAGCCCTATGATTACTTAACCTAGAACAACTTATCACGCAAGAACCATAATTTTCGAGAACCCTAGTTCTAAGGATCATGATTATACGAAATCTAGCCAACAAAAATACAATTGGTTGAAAACCATTTGTTAAAATAGACTAAAGATCATTAATTCACTTACTGTTTGATGATCAATAACACGGATTTGAAGATTGATTATGAGCCGTGAGATAAGAAAGAGGGTGTTTGTTTTTGCTTTTTTGTTTTTGTGAATATAAAAAACGATGGGGGGTGTTTGTTTTGTTTTAAGATTTTGAAAGTTTTTAACACTTTGGCAAAATTAGTCCCTAGACTATAAGTAAAACCAAATAACTTGTCCTAATGAAATAATTTAACGGTAAAGGTAACGACAGTTAATGGTGAATACATATTAAGCTAACAAAGAAGTAAAAGGGAAAAGAAATGATACGAGATAACTTTTGACGTTCCACCATTGCAAAGTAACATCATAACTACAAAGAAATATGCACGTACACATGTTTGCACAAGATTTTGAATTTTGAAGAACATTTTCTCCCCCTCAACACTTGGTGTGAAAATTTTGAAATTTTTGATAAACCAAGGTGTTGACGAAGATGGTGTACATGCATATGAAAAACAAGACAAAATAAAATAAAATAAAGGTAAATAAAATATAACATCTTTTTGGAATTTTTTGAAGGTTTTTTGATTTTGTATTTTGTTTTTGATAAATATTTACAAAGATAGTTTTTGGTATTTGACTCGGTTAATTATTTTCAAGAAAAGATTTGAGATCATCCGGAGTCAAACACCGCATACCAATCCGGTGAACTAGCTCAGTAAACCTTCCCGGGGGTAGTGGTTTTGTGAACAAGTCTGCCAGTTGGTATTCTGTACCCACAAAATATAACTCAATTGTACCCTTTTCAACATGCTCCTTGATGAAGTGATAACGGAGATCAATGTGCTTAGACTTTGAATGCAGAACCGTGTTGCACGAGATCGCTATCGCACTTTTCGAGTCACAGTACATCGGAATCTTGTTGAATAAGTAACCGTAGTCCATTAGTTGTGTACGCATCCAAATGACTTGTGCACAGCAGGCAGACATGGCAACATATTCAGCTTCTGTTGACGATAGTGATGTGCAATCCTGCTTCTTTGATTGCCAAGACACGAGTTTATCTCCTAGAAACTGCAAACCACCAGAAGTACTTTTGCGTGTATCCATACACCCTGCATGATCAGCGTCTGAAAAAGCTATTAGTTCAAAACCGGAATCCTTCGGATACCAGATCCCCAAATTAATGGTTCCCTTTACGTATCGAAGGATTCTCTTAGCCTCATTGAGGTGACGTTCAGTTGGACTGGACTGATAGCGAGAGCACATAAATACAGCAAATACAATATCCGGTCTACTAGCGGTGAGATACATCAGTGACCCAATAATACTTCGGTACTTTGTGGGGTCAACTGGTTTCCCATTTGGATCCGCATCTAACTTAGTTGTGTTAGCCATAGGAGTATTGTAAGTATCACAACTGGTCATTCCATGTTTCTTAATTATCTCAAGAGCGTATTTGGACTGATTTAGGAAAATTCCACGGGGAGACTGATGAACTTGTAGTCCCAAAAAGAACGTAAGTTCACCCATCATTGACATTTCAAAAAATTTGTTTCATTAATCTGGCAAAAGCGTTTGAGTACTTTTTGTTTGTAGAGCCAAAAATAATGTCATCGACATATATTTGCACAATTAAAATATATTCCCCGTGTTTTTCAATAAACAAAGTTGGATCTAGTAAACCTTTAGTAAAATAATTAGCAAGCAAGAAAGCAGTAAGTTTATCATACCACGCCCTGGGGGCTTGTTTGAGACCATAGAGAGCTTTCTTAAGTCGGTAGACATGATTTGGGTGCTCAGGGTCGACAAATCCCTCTGGCTGACTAACGTATACTTCCTCACGTAGTTGACCGTTCAGAAATGCAGTTTTCACATCCATTTGATAAACGACCATGTTTTTGTGAGTAGCGTATGCTAAAAATATTCGAACAGCTTCGAGTCTAGCCACTGGTGCAAAAGATTCCTCAAAGTCAATACCTTCCTCTTGAGTATATCCTTTAGCTACCAAACGTGATTTGTTGCGAATAACATTGCCTTCTGCGTCCAACTTGTTTTTCCAAATCCATTTTAGCCCAATGACATAAAATCCATCCGGTTGTTCAACTAATTCCCAAACTTCAAGACGTTTGAATTGGTTGAATTCCTCTTGCATTGATTCAATCCAGTTGTCGTAAGTGAGAGCTTCTTTAATATTTTTCGGTTCTTCTTGACTAACAGTTAGAGCATAAATGCAATGTTCGGCATCGGAGTGAAGTTTTTGTCTAGTCATAACTGGAGCTGTTGGATGACCAATAATGTTGACAATTGGATGGTCACGAGTCTAATGATGTGTTGAAGGGTGAGGGTTATGAAACTGCTGCATATTAGTTGGTTCCAAGTTGCGTGTTGACGACTCAGCAATATCAAAAAGGTTCAAAGTCGGAGCAAACGGATTGAAGAACGCATTTGGATCATAATTTGCAGGTTCAGGTACTTGTTGTTGGTTCAGATCTTCAGTTGGGTTGTCGGTGTTGGAAGCGGTTTGTTCTTCTATTGTTGGTGATTCAGTCGGGGGTGCATCGGGTGTTACTATTGTAGTTGTAGTAACCGTTGTATCAGGAACTTGAATATTATCAGGTTGAGCAGCGGAACTAGCGGATACATCTGGTGCACGTGTCTCAAATGAATCATTGAACAAAGGAGAAATAATGTTTCCAATTCTCGACGAGTTAGTGACAACGGTTCAACTGAAGAATCTGGAAAGTTTAGACGGTTGGTTGCGGGTCCTAAGCTGTTTTGCTCAGAAGCCATTTCTGTGAGCTCATCGAAATTAGCATGGATAGTCTCCTGAATCTCTCTAGTACGACGGTTGTAGATTCTAAAACCTTTGGAGTTTTCACAATATCCAATGAAGATACCGACGTCAGCCTTTGCCTTAAGCTTTCCAAGATCATCACGATCATTATTCGGATAACAAAGAGATCCAAATACATGAAAGTGTTGTATGTTGGGCTTTCGTTTGTGAACAATTTCATACGGTGTGACTTTGTGACGTTTATTGATCATACAACGATTTTGGGTGTAACATGCGGTAGAGACGGCTTCTGCCCAAAGATAATCTGGTAATTGAGCATTAATGAGCATCGTTCGTGCGGCTTCCACTAACGTCCTGTTGCGTCTTTCGACCACTCCATTTTGTTCGGGAGTCCGTGCAATTGATGTTTGATGTTCAATTCCAACTTTCTCAAAGTATGCACGAAGAGTTTGATTCTTGAATTCAGTTCCATTATCTGTTCTTACAATTCTTACTGTGTTGCGAAGTTGAACCTGAATTTTCGTGAGAAAGGTGATTATCATTGATGGAGCTTGATCTTTGCTTCGAAGAAAGTAGACCCAAGTCCATTTGGAGAAGTCATCGACTATCACAAGTATGTATCGTTTCCCATTAATCGTTTGTACTCGCATTGGTCCACATAAATCCATATGAAGAAGTTGAAGAACATGATCAGTGCTCGGTTCTGGTTTGGTGGTGAGGTGTGCACGTTTGCTCTTTCCTTGTTCACAAGCGGGACATAGGTGATCTTTTGCATATCGGAACCTTGGAAGACCGTCAACTAGTTTATGGCGAGCAAGATCAGTCATAGTTCGGAAGTTGAGATGTGACATGCGTTGGTGCCATAACCAGGATTTTGTCGATTCAGCCTTTGAAAGTAGACAAATGGGAGAGGAAGCGGTCATGTCGGACATTGAAATTGTATAAAGACTGTTTCCACGTGTGCCGGACATGAGATCATTTCCTTGTAGATCACGAACAAAGCATGTTTTCTCCCTGAATGCAACTTCCAGATCACCATCACAAAATTGACCAACTGAAAATAGATTGTGACCAAGGCCTTCAACATAATAAACACGACTAATTTCGATATTCCCACTGACATAGTCCCCATAGCCCATAATTGCAGCGAAATGATCATTCCCGAATCTGACAGTACCAATGAACTTTGAGACAAAGTTTTTTAACAGTTTGAGATTGCCTGTCATGTGTCGGGAGCATCCGCTATCAACAATCCAGAGAACAATTTGCACCACCTGCATCACATGAAAGAGACGACGATGGTACAATGGTAAGGGTGGAACCCGAAGAAGTTGTGGGTTCCGTTGGGTTAGAAGCACACATGTTAACAATTTTAGGAATCCATTTAAAGTTATGTGTCCTTTGTAACCAACGTTGCCAATTCCAACTAGATTTAGCCTTCTTTATATCAAATTCAGTGACAGTTGGCATGATCCTAGAGGTATTGTTCGCAACTACTGGGTTGACTATATCATTCTTAGAAACTACACAAGGCATAAGTCCTAGCACAGATTTAGAAGCATTAGTGGGCCTAGATTTTCTGCCTAATGTACGTTTCTTAAGACGAGATAAAAGAGAATTTGCAACACATTTAGAATGATCACCAGATAACATACTCTTACGACAAAACACACATGAAGCATCAACTTTTAAAACATTCAAAGGTTCATCATTCGTTACACATAGATTAGAATTACAATTTGCCAAATCAGTATCTAAATCTAGTGCAGGATGAGTCTTATTCAAAGTCCTAGGGTGTTCTTCTACTTCAGAGGCTTCTAGTGTCTCTCTTCTACGTTGCAAAATCCTATTCTTCCTTTTCATTCGTTTATGCTTGGATCTGCTAACGCTATGAGTGGCAACTATTCCTGTAGAAGTGGAAGGATCCAAATTAGACTTCTTAGTGTGTTGTGCTATATTTGTTATGTCTAATGAGTACATTCCTGGAGCAATTACATTAGTGTTGACAGATTTTCCTTTTTCAAGCTTACGTATTTTCTCTTTCAACTCAATGATAATGTGCATTTTATCTTGAATTTCACTGTCGAGTTTTCGGTTAGAATAAAAATATTCATCACGACTCTTTTGCCAAAAATCTGTAACTTCTTGCAATTCTGCAATTTCCTTTTCATATTTCGAGATTTGACTTTTTAGTTCCTCGTTTTCGTTTTGAAAAGTTGTGGAAGTTTTAAGACTTTGTAATTCCAGTTCGAAATCAAGACTTTGGTTTTGACACCATTCAAGCTTTTTGTTGAGTTGAGAAATCTCATTTGAAAGTTTGTTTTGCACATCATCATTGTGTTTTCGGAGATTAACGTTTTCATCTTTTAATGTCTCAATTTGTTTAGATAACAACTCAACATCATCACAGTGATCATCAACAAGCATAGAAGTACCAGATTCATAAAGAGAATTCATAATCACAGAAATTATATCAGCACTAAGAACATGTTCCAAGAGTCGATCAGCTTCTTTTTGTAAAAATTGATTTTGACGTTTTTGATTTAAAATCGCTTGTTCAGTTTCTTGAAACACATTTATGATGGTTTTGACTTCCTTGTTAAGTTCCTGTTCCCATCTCTTAGCATATGAATGCAAACGTTGAAGACTTGGAGTAAATTGAGTTTGTAACATTTCCCTTCTTTCTTTCGCAACAGGAGAAAGAAAGTTGGCAACAGTGAGTTCAGAATTCTTTTCAACAGCATATTCCATTGATTGGATCTCAGTTGTGAAATATTTATAGTACTGAAAGAAAGTAGAATCAGTTAACATGCTTAGTTTGTTTTGTAACTCGGTGTTTTTCTGAAGTGTTGTCTCTAAGCATGTTTCCTTATCTGCTTTTGCTTTGAAAAAATTGAGTTGTGTTTTACAATGCTCAAGTTCTCTTGTTAATGCAACGTTTTTGTCTCTCAACTTTGCATTCAGTGCTTGACACTGAATATTTTGATTTTGGCTGGTCATAAGTAACATTCTCCATTCTGCATCTGAATCAGACAAAAGCTCATGTTGTTCAAGTTGATCATTGTTATCTTGTGCAGTGGATATAATTGTTTCATCAAATGTAACAACTGGGTTTATTGGATTATCATCAAATAACACCACTGTGGACATTTGATCAGTTATATGAGTAGATAACATAGAATCAGATTGAACAGCTTGTGCAATGTCTGAGATAGAGTTAGACGGAGAACCACTGTTATGTATCAGGCATGGATAAGAATCATTTGCTTGATACAGAGCATCAGTGTCATAGATTGGACTGGAATCACTTACCTGGAGTTCATGTGTGTCAGCCATTAATAGCATATCAATAGTTCCATGTGAGTTATCCATGACAGGAGAGGTAAAGTTAGTCATTCCATGAGATCTTCCAGATGTTGTTTCCACGTGAGTAGTATCATCTTCAAGCTTAACCAAATTTGTCAGTCGCGATTCCAGATAGCTCTGAAGAGTGATTTGTGGAGCAGGGAGGATGATTTTCATGAACTTCCTGTGGAGACAAGACTATAGAAGCTGATTCATTCGTAGGTCTTTGTGTGGCTGATGCATGATTTCAAGATGTTTCCACATTTCATGAGCACAAGCTTCAAAATCCAAGGTAGAGTAGATGGAATTTGGAAGACCTAGAGTGATGTACCAACTTGCTTGGTAGTCAGCAGCATGTTGGTCTAGGTCATGGCCAGTCTAAGTGTCTTTGGTTTGTAGTTCAATGAAGCCTGTTGAGTCAGCAATGAATTTCATTTGATATGGTCCTTGAAGAATGGATTTCAGTATGAGATCAACGTGTGGACGAACAGCAACCCATTGTAAGAATCATCATTTCCAAGTAGTGTAGTTTCCATTAAACAACATAGGAGGATATGATTCATTACCAAAGTGTAGTATATGACGAGGGTCGGTACTGTGACGTGGAGTGTAAGGAGAGTTTGAGTATGGTAGTTGAGACATGATGAAAAACTTGTGTGTAAATAGATCTTGTAGAAGGTATAAGTGTTATGCCAAGCCTTGAAAACTATCCCAAGTGTTTTCTCGAAACTCTGTTGAAGAATATCTCGAAAAACAGTCAAAGTCCAAAAGATCTCGAAAATTTCAAAAGATCTAGATAATTGTAAAAATTTCTCGAAAAAATGGTTTTATCGAGAAAATTTTGTCAGATTTTCGAGAAAATTCTCTGTAGTGGAAATTTGTAAAGTTCTCGAAAATTATGAAAGGATTTCGAAAGTTTTCCAAGGATCTCGAAAATCAAAAGATTTCGATAAGCCAGAAAAGATCTCGAAAAATCAAAATTTTCGAAAAAAATTCCACAAAATTTTCGAGATTATACAATAACGAAAATATCCAACGAGTCGAAGTGTTTTCTTTCTTATACAAGAGAGAAAAGCACTGAGTAACCAACGAAAACACCTTAGGAGCAAAAACCAAAGATCTCGAAAGTTAGGGTTTTATTTTCTCGAAAAAAGGTACAAACTTGGCAGATTTTTGTTTTTGTTAAAAGCAAGCCAAAAACACGTTTTTATTCCAAGATTCTTGTACAACTAGCCTTAAAATGATGAAATCTTAAAGAAAGTTGCAAACTTGAACCACTTTTTGAAAATTAAAAAATCTCGAAAATTGGTACAGGTTAAGAGTCGTTCGAATTTTTTGATGAAAATTTGATATTTTGTTGGTTGTTTGAGTTTGTAACACAAGTTTGATAACAAATATGTGATAGAAACACGAAACAAACAAGAAAGTAGCAAACTTTATTAAAAAATAACGAATAAAAAACAAGTTTTGGGTCGTTAGCAACAAAAACAAAAAACGTACACCTTCTATTTGGCGATTGATACCACTTGTTAGGTCACCATATTGTAAACACAAGTATATATTTGATAGAAATGAGATGAGAAATAGAGTTTGGTTGATTAGATCAAATATGAAGAATAAAAGTGCAAGAGTTTCCTTATGATATTGAAATAACCAACAAGAGTAAGCATTACATGAAGGTCCTATTTATAGGAGAGGAGCTAGGGCAACACTCCCTTTCTCCTTCCTTTTCTAAACGTATGGGCTTGTGGCCCATTGGACATGTAATGGACTTACACTTAAACATAACATGATTAAATAACTTAGCAACCTATTACAAATGATGAAATAACCGAGACTTGATGAAACGTTGATAAACTTAGGTTCTAACACTATGTTTTCCAGAATTCTTCTCAAAAGTACCTAAAATGACAAAAGGAACGATTTAAGGTAATATTTGATCATATTATCACGACTTAGGGCTTAAATGACCCCTTAAAAGCGTAATACTTTTCGCCTCATCAAATACCCTTACACTTGAGATTTGCTTGTACTCAAGCAAATGCGCTTTTATTCTAATCAAAATATGAGCTAGGGGTCATTTAACACTAATATAAAAGTAATTACGACAAATGATCATTCCACCCTAGTCATAACAAGAACGAAAATCATACACTAGCACCTCACAAATAGTGTTTAGATACTCTCATCTCTCGAGTGTTATAAACCTATATATAACTAATGGAAATGGAAAAATATCACTCACTACCTGTCATAGCAAATAGATTACCATAGGCTTGGGAAAGGATCAAAAACCTCCACCACTTGGCGTAAGCACCTAGGAAAACTATCAAAGAGGGCTTTTCAAGGGTTATAATGTTAGGTGTAGGGATATGATAAACACGGTTTGTTGGAATAAAGGATATTTTTTTACTGGTGGCAAGTCAATTGTCTTAGTCAATTACATGTACAATGTGGCGTTGCTAAGCCAAGACTTGACGCAATTTAAGCTAATCATAAAATAACATAAACATAAATANGAACTTTTACATACTTTACATGTAACTATTCTAATGACTCGAATTAAGATAATCAAAACACTTGGAGTACTTTAAAACATTTTTGCACATATGGGGGTAATAATTGAAGTTCTTCTCCATTACTCCATAACACTAGTACTTTACCCATGAGTCCCAATCGTCCCAAAACAATATGTACATGATATGACTCGACTTAGCAACCATGTAACCAATTAGACAATTAACAAAGGGTTTAAACAAATGTTGTAACAAAAATGCACTGAAGATGAGTGCATACAAGGAAGGCTAAGGCAATTTGGGTGTACATTTGGGGGTGGATTGTAAACAAATTCTTCCTTTATGTAAATTGCTTAAAGTTAGAAATGAAAAAGATAGGCTCTGAGGGGTGTACTAGGGGTATCGTGTACTAAAAATGAGTACATCGCTAAGGTGTGGGAAAATTACTTGACCAATGAAGTCAATGTAATTATATAAAAACAGGCTTAAAAACATTGGTTATCCTAATGCCTCTTATCATGTAGTAATCCAACTACACGAATGTAGTATCACTTGTGGTGTTGGAATGAATTACTAACGCAAGTTCTAGAATCTAAATACTACCAGTACACTCATAAGCGCTAAGGCTTTTCCTAACAAATCTAGGGGCGAACCTCACATATTTGGGGTGGAATTTTTTTTTGAGTGGTACAGTTTTTTGTGCTATTCATATAACTCCTATCCATGAGACGCTTATTAAGACTAAAGTTTCACTCCTATATGTTGCAAAAATTAAACTTGGTGCTAAAATTGCCCTAACAAATATTTCTCTCAATTTTATTACACATTCACTATTAAACAAACAAAAATCAAGTGCAATTGTAATCTCTAAAGGTATCTTCATTTACCCCCTTTACACTTAAGCCGAACATTGTCCCCAATGTTCAATTAAAAGATGTAAAAGTAAAGAAAATAAAGAATGAAACAAATACTTACCTGATTCGTTTGGTGTGGATGAGGTAGTAACATGGTTAAATCCTCCTCCAAGAGAATGTAAAAACTTCAAGATTAAAGCAGCGCCAAAAACTTGAAACTTGATGCCAAAAACTTGACCATCCATGTACATCTTCTTGTCCAATATAACCTGTTAAACCTGAGAAAACAATCACGGTAAACCTCGCATAAAATTGGCGGTAAATTCTATATAAGATAAAATCCTAGAAAGTAAGTAAAGATATAATGCTTGTGGAATGAATGTTTGCAGATTCCTGGAGTTTATAAAATACGGATTTTACGAAACTTTACAATTCCGACAGAAAAACAAAACTTGCAAAAATTTTTCAGAAAATAATACCTGGCGTCGTCAGGTGATGCCTGACGCCATCATAATTGATCTGACAGAACACTTTTATTTTGTTTCCGAAAAATTTCTAGAAAAACCTATGTTCTAATTCCTAGAATTCCTGCAAAACAATCATTATGACTCGATACAAGCATTTGACTCAAACAAATACTAGTATGTATGTTTATATCTCATTGTTATCGTTCATGTCCAATTCGTTCTTTTAAACAAATTTGGATTTCCCTTACACTTATCTTTTGCAAAATACCTTTATATGTAGATTAGACGAAGTTAAAAACAAAATAATGCATTTTCACAATTTATTTTGAAACATGAACCATAAACAATAAAAATAATTCATACATACGGAAACAAATAAAATCAAATAAACAAATAATCAAACAAATAAAGCTTGGGTTGCCT